>JAMXBD010004564.1:0-54894 GCA_024138025.1 Combretum micranthum | reverse complement strand
ATGTTTCTAAGATACTAAGGTGTTGATCTATTACCTATTGGATGTTTGGGAGAAAGAAATTTGAAAGAAAAACAAAGTGTGTGTGTGTGTGTGTGTGTATGTGTGTGTGTGTGTGTGTTACGGTTTTTAGAGAAGGAGAGGAGAGAGTTTTTGTAAAAAATTTCTAAAGTGAGAAAAAGAAAGAAAGAAAAGTGAGAAGAAGTTGGCATAAAGGGGTTTATATAGAGGAATGGATTAGGGTTTGCTTTAATTAAACAAAAGAAAATAAACAAATTGGAGAGAGGAGAAGAGAGAGGAGAGGGTAGCGCCGGCCCCTTGGGAGAGAGAGAGAGAAAATGAGTTGTGCTGTGTAATTTTTGAAATTAATTAAGTAATTTAAGTAATAAAGTTATATTGGAAAAGTAAATTGTAAGGAAAATGATGAAATTGTAAGAGTAGGGTGTAAGGATGTAAGAAATAGGTTATGGGTAGTTGTATTGTGAATAGTGTAGAAGATTTCAAAAAGTAGATTATACATTTAAAGTACTGGTAGTAATGAAAATACGATTAAAAAGTTATAACTGTAACTTTTATAACTAAAAAAATTATATAACTGATATATTTGAAAATCTTATGAAATTATGAGTCTAACGGTACTAATATCATATATTTAATATTTCGAGTCCCGGGGTACGCTTTTCAAAGTCTGTACTCGATCGAGTTCGAAATAGATCGAAAATTCGCTAATCTCATCATTTAAAGCATCCTAGTATTATTACGAACAAAACTACACCCTTTGCTCATAATCCGACTCCTTGGTTTAGGAATACGGAATTGTTGGATCTAAATTACTGGGTTTCTTGGAAATTTATTAACTTAGGTTTTTCGGTTGACTTTCCGATTAAGGGCTTGAACTTGATATTACTCTAAAAATTTGGGGTTTACATGAACTACTATATTCCACTTAGGGTTCCCGGGTGATTTTCCGATTTAGATCTTTGCCAAATTGGAAACTGATGTTTTATGTTTATACATCACATTTAGTATGAGTGAATTTACTTTAAATTTTTATTTTTGTAAGTATTTAATATCTCTTAACGTTTTTGAAATTCTTAAATTGAGTTTTATTTTTGAAAGTTTATCATTATTTACTTTTTAATAATTTTTTTTTTTGTTCTATATTACCAAATTTTACAAGTCAGAGTTAAGGATGAAATTTGTCGTACATTCTGGTTTTGAATTTGAAGAGTGTTGAGTTCTTATTTTATTTATAAGAAATCTCATTTTCTCAAGATTAAGAAATTTCTGGATTCGTTCATGATTTAGACTAGTTGAAGTTCCATTTTAATTTGGAGTCATTTTTAGAATTTATTTTCGATGTTTTTTAGGAATTATTTACTAAAATTTTCCAGGGCTTACATCCTCATTATATTAGACATTAAAATCGGGAATTCTTCTAACATGGCAGTTTTGATAGCATCCTCCAATGACACAAAGCTTTGACAATAAACACTTTTAGCGATATCTTAATTTAAACCATTCACAAATCTATCGATGGTATGCTCAAGAGGCTTGAGTAACTCACTATTCCTTATAAGAGTCTTAAATAATTAGGAATATTCCTTAACTTTCATAGACCCTTGTTTTAGCACAATAAGGATTCATATTGTTCATCCTGACAATTGGGTGGAGCAAATCTTCTCCTCAGTAGCCTTTCCATAATACCCTTTTTAATAACATCACGATACCCACTCAATGATCGCTCTAATATAATATTTGTAACCGTAACCCTGCAAGTCTAGTTAATTTCTCAGTAATAATCTACCCTAATTGATAACAACCTTAGTCATTCTCAGAACTTCGATATGAAGTGTAAGGCGTGTTCTCACAAATTTAGAGGACCATACATGGAATTATGAAGTTTAAGAAGATATAACAACAAATTAAGAAAAGAGGATTCATAATATTCATTCGTTCAAAACAACAGTCTTACAAATCTTAGGGGCATTCTCCAGCCACAAATAACTATAATCTGTTACAAGAACATTTCTAGGAAGTCTATATCTTATCCAACACTAAACTTTATCTAGAAATTCCTTAACCAAAAAGGAAAATACCTGGCCGCAGGTCCACGTGGCCTCAACCACAAATAGGTAAACTGCAAAAAGATATCTACAGGGGTATAAGCTAATAGGCTTAGTGAGAACTATTTCCATAAATAAACTTCTTGGGTAATGAAATTCAAACAAGTTATTTAAGCAGATAAATAAAATGCAACATACACGTAGGCAAACAAGGCATATAGTTTTCCGAGAACTATATGTTGAATGGATTTACGCCCTCCATTCGAGGTTTGGTGATACATAACCTCAAAACAAGTAGCTTTAGTAAAAAAGAAAATTTTATGCTGTCGATCAATGCGCCAAGCATATTAAGTCTACTTGATTTGAGCCATGCTTCCGGACTTCCGCCAAGCATTTAATTCCATGTCGCCAAGCAATCGCTTTCGATCATAACCTCCAAGTGTTGCTTTCGAACTGAGCTATCATCCTTCTCACCCAAAGATAATAACCCAATGCGATGTGACTCACTTCATGGTATGCATGAATC
This sequence comes from Combretum micranthum, assembly GCA_024138025.1. Taxonomy (NCBI): domain Eukaryota; kingdom Viridiplantae; phylum Streptophyta; class Magnoliopsida; order Myrtales; family Combretaceae; genus Combretum; species Combretum micranthum. The sequence continues at coordinate 52,305 of JAMXBD010004564.1, read as the reverse complement.
AATTTATTTATGATATTATAGCATCATTATTATTAAATTTAAGGTGATCATAGCATTTCATACAAATCAAGTGTTATACTAAAACGAACATTTAATCAATTTTGGCCTCGATATTCTTAGGATCCTTTCAACAAATTTTTCACATACATATCAATTTATCTTTTCTTAAATCTAATGCGACTAAACTACAAGCATAATCAAACAAAGTACCTTAAGGAAATAAACTCACGATGCCATATATATACTTCTCTAAACGAATGAGTCATTCACACAATCCACTTAGTTGAAATAATCCTCGGGGTATAGTATCCTTCCTCGGAATCACCTAGTCAAGGAAAATATCCAAAATGAGTATTTCTTGAGGACTTTCTTGAATTTTGACAAAACAATGTCATAAGAATGTCAAAGTTCATATAAAGGAAGACTCCAATTTTAAATGGCCATAACTTGGTCATTTTAACTCGGAATCGCGCATATAATATACTAATTTCTAGCTACTAGAAAAGATCTATCCATTTCTAAAACTATTTTTATCAAATTGATCATTTAGGCTTGAAACAGTGGTGATAAGATTCACCACGAATTTCCTAACTCAAAAGCAATTTGTTTAAACATTAAATCATTCAAATTGTTTGATAAATACTTAGTTATCTATAAGTTGAAAAATTCTCTTTTCATAGATACTTAGCTCATATTTTATCCATGCTCAAGTGTTTGTTGTCCAACCATATTTTTTGAGTAAAATAATGTTAATTAAGAGTTTAGAAAACTATAGTTTACAAGAAATCCATTTTGTAAATACTTTAAAATGAATATTTTGATTTCCTTTGTTTTCAAAGAATTACTTTATGTTTATCTTACTATTTTTCTAAATGAATTTTTGATAAAATAAATTTCTTCTTTTCTAAATTCTCAATATTAGTGCTTACTTTTTCTATTTGTTTTCTTTGACTATTTATTTGAAAAATCTTGGTTTTGAAAATTCTCATTTTTGTTTTAAGGGGTTTCCTTATTGTGATGTTTTTATGAAAATATTTTAGTTCCAAAGTCATCTTCTTTTAAGAAAACAAAGTAATATAAAAATGATTCAAAAAGCTTTTTCAAGACAAAAGAATTTTTTTTTATATTGTAGTGAGTTCTTCTTAAAACTTGAAAAGAATAACTTTTACTTTTGTTAAACCATAGAATTTATAGAAAACTATTCTTAGGTGGTAAAATCTTCTTTTTGCAAGTATTATTGAAGTTTTTAAAAATTTGACAAATATTAATGGGCATGATTATGAGAAATAGTAACAAGCAAAAATAACATAAACAATAAATAAAGTCAAGTATTGGGAGTTTAGCTTCTTCAAGGCTCCCGGGACTAAAAATAGACTAGTCCCAAAAGAAAGAAATAAAAATAAAAGAAAGAAAAATTGTTTTGACTTGATGAGGAAAGTCTTAAAAAACAAGGAATAAATAAATTGCAATGGAAGAAATAAATAAATTACTTTGTATGAAAATAAATAAATTGCAAGTGAGTTCTATGCTCTAAAGAATATATATATGTAGATATATAATAATACTTAGTTAGATATAATAACAATAATAATATGAACAATGTAAAATAACAACATAAACATAAATAGATATTCATGAACAAGAACAATATATGAACATAGTGTAACATCATGACATTTAGTTTTTGAAAACCCACACCATGATCATGTAAAGTTACATGACATGAGAAGAAAGAACTTGTAAAAAAAGTTTACCTAAAAAGGATTTTTGAAGTATTATGTGGTAAGGTTTTGTGTATGTAGAAGGTGGTTGATATTATTTTGAGAGAGTTTTGAGAGAGTGTTTGAGAGAGTGTTGAGAGGAAAATTTGAGAGAGATTTGGTAGTAAATTTTGGTAGTAATTGTGTGAAAGAAGTGAAGAGGAGGGGGGTACTTATAGGAAATGAGGAGTGATTTTTGTGTGATTAAATAAAGAGAAAATGAAACAAATTGAGGGGGAGAGAGAGGGGGTATGCGCCGGCCATCATGGAGAGAGGGGAGAGAAGAGATTTTGTTTTGTATTTTTGTTGATTAAATAAAGTAATAAGTAAGTAGATGTGAAATAAAGTATGGGAAAGGTAAAAAGTAAAGGTAATTTATAGTGTTGGAAGAGTAGGTGTTAGAAAAAGTAAGATAAAAGAATAGTGTAGAATAGTGTAATGTAAAGTAGATATGACTAATAAAGTATCGGTAGTAAGAAAATACGCGTATAATTGCGATATTTGTTATTTTTACTTAGAAAAATTATAAAACTGATATTTTGTAAACCTTATATTTTGCGAGTCTAATAGTATATCAGAATATTTTTACTATTCCAAGCCCTGAAACACGTTTTTCAAAAACTGTATCTATCGGGTTCAAAACGATTTGAGGTTTTACTAATCTGATATTTTTAAGTTCCTTATGTAATTACGAACTATTCTACATACTAATCTCTTACTTTCTTAGGGTTGCTTATACGGGATTGTCGGACTTAAACCATTTCGTCTAACTCGGGTTTTGTTGACTTTTTTAGGTTTGGATTTGTTGACTTTCCAATTAGGGTTTAAGCTAAACCGTACCCAAAACTTTGGGAGTTTACAACTAGAATGAGGAAAATCTCCAATAATTTATACTACCTGGAATTCCCAATCTAAATATTCTCCTAGAGACCCATGGCCATCAAACTTATGAAATTTCATCCAAATTTCACTTAGTATCTTAGTTGAAGAATCAATTCTATAATGGTATTTACTATACATGGCTACTATTCAAACTTGATCTTACCTTTACCAAACAATAGTATCCCTAACCTTCAATCGCACCACAAAAACCTTAATTTGCCATCTTCTTCAAGTAACCTCTATCAAAGCCACACTTACGGTAATTTCATAAGATAAGAGAATTAGATCTTATCGATTTATCACATAGTGAATCAAAGCTCTGACACCAAGATGATATGGAAGAGATCCATGTCAGAATTACACAGTGGAATTATCAAGATTTAATGTGTGTTTTTAGGCTTTTGATTTATATAAAATAGGAAACTAAAGGATATGAAAAATCTATCATTGGATATGACGCACCAAGAAAAGAATCTAACTAGTTATTTTACTCAATTGATATGATGCACAATTAAAAGAAACAAAAAAGGATAATCTTGAGGAAAAACTCAATATTACTTAGTTTTAAAAACAATTCCAGCAAAGCCAACAAAGCAATTGATCTCAATCAATGACAAAAAAAGATTCAAGCTACTGATAATATAACCATAAGGACCCTTATATGCTCCCATAAGTTAGGAAAGGACAAATATGAAACATAAAAAGTCAAACAAATAAAATTGGAAAGTAAAAATAAACTGTGGAAACAAAGCGTTAAATCATGCTGGTGATCATGGCCATGACTTAAGCCATGATCTCCTTGATCACAATACAATTCTTTTCATTTAAGTTCATCATGAATGTGATAACATAGATCACTAGTGGTCACGGCCATGATGGGGATGGTGATCCTCTTGTCACTCAATTTCATTCGATGATGACATTTTCACAGGCTTTATTACCATCGTATTTGAAGGGTCTTCATTGTCACACCAATATCATGGGCATGATGGGGGTGGTGATCTTAATTACTACCTAGATCACAAGTGTGATGGGGATGGTGATCTCCATTGTAACTTGATTTTCTTGTTCCGCTTCAATCACCGTCTTGGGTACAAGCATGATACTCAATATTAATGAGTTTCATTTCAAGTTGTGTCTTTTCTCCATACTTAACTACACCATATCATGCCTATTGTCAAAGTGTATCAAATAATCCATCTCACCATCATCCAGCTTAGGAATAATGATTCGTTAAACTAAGTTCTTGAATCTGTAGCTCTAGATTGAGTTGTTGGTTCAGATGAACTAACATTCCTATCAATTAAGAAGAACCGTCTTTTAAGTTCCATTTGAATCATTAATGTCTTGTGGGAATGGACCATTGCTATATATGGAAGTATTTTTAAAAGACAAAATCACAATTCCTGAAAATTCACATTCTAGTTTTGAAAGTAAATTAAATTCTACTTCATTAATATTAATAATTTAAATTATATTTTTATCCAACTATAAATTTATTATCCATATTTATAACTAAAGATTTTTTTTTATAAATAGATATTTTATTTCATTTTATTCTATTCCATTCCATTCCAATCTATTCTAAGATACATCCAAATGTATGAATCAATCTTATTTTCTTACTCATTCAATTTCTTTGGATCATGTACATCTAACATGATATAAGTGAGCATAAGAATGCTTTTAACTTTTACTTATTTTCTTTTAATTTTGAAGTGTTATATCGATAACATGGGCATACTTTCCTTCTTTACTAAAGAAAACTAGAGACAATATTACTTCTAGGGTCTATTTAGATTTTTTTTTCTTTCAATAGTTTATCTGTATTTATTAGGAATTTGATATTTGAAAAGCTATCGTATCTATTCTTATTTCATAATTAGGATAAAAGAGGTGATTTTGGTATTAGACTGGGATATAGAGTGTTGCATGTGCCAAATTCACCAATAGAGATTTGTATGAATTTGTGAACACAATAAACTCAATTAGTGGTATACCGAAGGTTGTTTGACGTGGCTATTCCGATGCTTAAGTTAGTTGTGGGTTCTTAGAGGTGCTTAGGAACGTAAAGCACTAGCTGTCTCAATTATTGTTAAGAGATCTTATTAACCTTAGTGGATTCTACTGATTTCTTATAGGGCATGGCCATACAGACTCTAGAGGGGGATCACGAAACATTCTTTACACATGGTAGATTCAATTTAGGTTGTCAGCTGGCTTAATCGGCGGGGCACAACAGTGCCAAGTGTGAAACATAATTTTACCAAGATTGCTACATGAATATGATGGGCATGGAGGATAACCAAATGGGTTCGAATAATTAGGGAGATTTAGTTGTTAGGTCACTGTGAGGCTTTATCGAGGTCAGGGGTTGAACAATATGACCTCTTTGCTAACAACCTCCTTGTGTAAGGTTGAAGCTGAGGCCATGAACATGTTTGTTTAGGAGAGTCAAGGTCATTTGCGAACCCTCCTTAAGGTTGGTGTCACGCCCCATAGGGTACCCTAAACGTAACAGTCCACATACCATATAAGACTCTCGAATTACTACCCAAGTCCTTCGGGAGTCTTGTATAGATGTAAGGCGTCCCTTTACGACAATAGAATACTCGACTCGATGGTGTTAAAGAGTTTAATTCGCATTCACTAGCAATAGAATATAAATCAAAACACATATACCAATAGTTACAAAATCTAAGGGGCATTCCCCGCAAAAGAATATTAATAGAGATCTATTACAGTCATCCAGAGTCTCTTGGTTTCCTACGAAGTCTAATCAAATCTGACTACAACTTCTAGAGGAAACGCCTAGCTCTGTACCTGAGCTGTAGCTTGTCTCAGCCTAAGCCATATGAATTCATGCTGCAATAATAAAAAACTGTAGGAACGTAAGCTACACTAGCTTTTGAGTGAGAACTTCCAAGATCACATTTATAACACATCATACAAACAAGTGATTAGCCAGACAAGTGATATGCAACAAACATGTGAAATCAACAAACATAAGACCAGTCAGAAATCATATGTGGATGGACTTACGCCCTCCATCCCGGTTTAGCAAATTAACAAATCTTGCGGTACGACGTCATTTAGGCTCATGGTAAACCAACTTATAAATTCGTTTTGTGGATCACGATTAACCAACTCATTAATTCGTTTTATGGATCACGATTAACCAACTTTTACACCGTTTAGGATCACGGGCAACCAACCAATGCTAATGCTCTATCCCCATTATGATATGAATGAGTCCATATTTATTTTCAATGTCGAATAGTCAATTATACCAATTCTTTAAGTGATCAATTAATAATCGTAGACAGTCAATTCTAATTCATCTATACAAGCAATAGTTAATCACCCGGCTTCGATATTCTTATATTCAATTTCTCATATCAACAACAACCATATATAATTCCCATTCATCCCCATCATGCATATCCATTTTATCTTTGCTAAGTGTCTAGTGCAACTACCATTACAATCACATACAATAAATGGAGTCAGAAGTAATACTCACTCGGCCATGGATCACCGGTCTTTTAGTAATAATAGTCCGGTGGTAAAGATTCGTCGGTTTCGGGATCACCTAAAAAGGAAGAAATACCTTAATAAGTATTTCATCACTTAACTAATCCAAACTATATATCCAAACTCAGTAAATTTGTAATTCTCGCTTTGTGGAAGTTCCAACTTAAAATGGCCATAACTTGGTCATTTTAACTGGGAATTTCGCAAATTATATATCGATTTCTATCTACTTCGAAAGATCTATCTAATTATAATATTATTTTCAAGTTTTGAAAATGTTTGGGTCACAAAACAGTAGGATCAGTTCTGATCAGTAACGGTTTTCTAATTCTAAAAATAGTTTTGTAAATGTTTGAAATGTTTATACTTTATAAATCAATTATACATGCAATATTAATGATTTCCTATCATGAATGGCATGTTATGAGTTTAATGTATGCATGATCTTGATGATATTAACTAAACGGAAAATTTAGAAACTTTTTGTTGCAAGACTTCAAGAATAGCTACATTTAAGAAAACTAGTTTCCTAACTTTGATAACTCACTTGTGTTTTGGGATTAATTCTTAGGAATTTCTAGTTATTTTTGTTAGAATTGAGTCTTCATAACATTTATTACCTAAGACCTTCATTTTTACATAAAAATTTACATTTTATACTTTGTAAACATGTTTTCAAATAGGATTTATTCAAAAATCTGATTTTTTGGAAATTTAGTTTTTGAAAGATTCATTTGAGAAAAACTTGTTTAATGCATTAAAATTTAAGGCTTAATTATACGTATCCCTTAAGGACTTCATTTTTTAAATAAAACTTTTATTTTGAGCTTGAAAAATAGGTGTTTTTATGGAAATAATCCAAAATTACGAATTTCCTAAATTGAGTAGTAACTCAAAATTTCCTATATTGTTTCTACTCTTTATTTTACACATTAATCTCATCAAAACTCATTTCAACTTATAAAAATCATTGCTTAATGATATCTATTACCTATACCTTCATTTTTCATATAAAATATGAGTTTTAGAGTTGATACAAGTGTTTTTAAAACATAGCTTTCAAATCCTACGAATTTTTCTTGAACATTTCAAACAAAAGCTTTTCCTTTTTAAGTTCCTGTCTTATCTACTTAAAGATCTACTAACGACAACATTTATATACACAAGACAAAGCCTTCATGAGGATTAATGCATGAAAACACAAAATATTCATGAGATCATGAATGTCAAGTATATTATGAGTATCTAAATGCTAGATCTACTACTTATGATGCATGGAATGAAGTTTGAAAGCATGAACATGGATTTTTATGCAAGATCTCTACTTTATTCTACTATTATATGCATGAACATGAAGATCATTTGATGAAAACACATTTAAACACAAGATGCACTCTTGTGATGGCTAGATATTCATGTATTAGTATTTTCTTATCTTAGCAAGTGCTCATGAGGACTTAAAATGAAAAACTCATGAATAATCTTGCCATTACGAGATTTAATGGTAGAAAAGGTTAGGATTCATCACCTAAGGCTTGAATCAAATGGAAAATGAAGAAGAAATGAGCTTGTATGTGTGTGTGTGTGGTGTAGGGAGGCTCACGGCACAAAGGGAGAGAGTAGAGAGGATTTTACTTTGTGTGAAAAATTTGAAAGAGTAGAAATGAGGAGAGACAGAGAGTAAATGAGCATATATATGGAGTAAATTAGGGTTTGTTTGTATTATAAAAGAAGAAAATAAAACAAATTGAGGGTAAAAGAGGGGGGGGGGGGGGGGGGGGGGGGGGTTGTGGTGGGGGGGGTTTGCCGGCCATATATGGAGGAGAGAGAGAGAGTTAAATAAATTTTTTTAATTTATGTAATAAAAAGTATTAAATGTAAAAATTTGTTAAGAAACAAATTTTCATTGGAAAAGAAAATGTAATTGAGTGTTGTAAGGATGTAAGACTAGGGTATGGCTTGTGTATATAGTAGGTTGTACTTGTGAATAGTAATGAATAGTAGACAAGACAATTACTTTACCGGTAGTAAAGAAAATATGAGAAAAAGGCTATAATTGTAATTTTTATAACCCGAAAAATTATAAACTTATATTTTGACATCCTTATTAAATTTTGGTTCTAAAGAGTATTCCGGGATATTTTTCTGAATTTCTAGTTCCAGGGCTCACTTTTCCATAATGGATCTCGAGAAGGACCGAAATAGAAAATTTTTTGAAATCATAACTTTTTTATGGTTTGAAATATACTTCAAAATAATATTCCACATTAAATTACTTTATAAAAGTTCTTTTAATTTGAAACCGAAGGAAAGCCGGATCTAGTGGTTCCTAGGTTTCTCTCACAAGGCTTATATTAATCCGGCTTAGGGTTTTGGTTTCTGGTTTTCGAAGTTTATTTGATTACTAGGAAAACCGAGGTTTATAACCTTCCTACCCTAAACAGAGTTTTGTCCTCAAAACAGAACTGACGTACCTTATCTTTCAAACAAGTCGAGGTACTTTCTCCGAATCTCCTCTTCAGCTTCCCAAGTAGCTTCCTTGGAGGCACGGTTTCTCTACGATACCTTAACGTACTAAATTTCTTTGCTCCAAAGCTTTCGGGTTTTCTTATCTAGAATCCTTATGGGATGTTCTTCATAAGTCAAATTCTCTTTCAGCTGAATGGGTTCCAATTCCAAAATCTTCTCAGGGTCGGGTACATATTTCCATAATATTGACACATGGAACACATTGTGAACTCTTGATAAGTTTGGTGGTAGGGCTAGTAGGTATGCTAAGTCTCCAACTCTTTCCAAGATTTCAACGTCCAATATATCGGCTCAACTTTCCTTGTGTACGTACCCTTCTTATGCTCTTAATTGACTTATCCTTAGATACACATGGTCACCCTCTTGAAATTCGAGCTCTCTTCTTTTCAAGTCTGCCTAACTCTTTTGCCTGTCTTGAGCTTCTTTCATTTTTCGTTGGATCACCCTCACCTTATTGGCTGCTTTTTGTACCAATTCTGGCCCAATAGCAAGTTTTTCCACATCATCCCAAAATAGAGGGGACCTACAACACCATCCATATAGGGCTTCGTAGGGTAGCATCTGAATAGTTGAGTGGTAGCTGTTGTTGTAAGCAAATTCGATGAGAGGTATATTGTTATCCCAATTCCCTTGAATTCCAAAACATAAGCTCTTAACATGTCTTCCATGGTCTGGATTGCCCGCTCAACTATCCATCGATCTAAGGGTGGTATGCCGTACTGAAGTGCAACTTTGTTCCGAAACTCTTCTGTAGACTTGTCTAGAACTTGACACGAATCTTGAGTCCCTATCTGAAATGATTCCTACTGATATGCTGTGTAGCCGTACAATCTCTCGAATATAGATCTTAGCCAACTTGTCCATTGAATAGTCATGTTTATGGGTAAGAAGTGTGCTAACTTAGTTAACCGATCCACTATTACCCATACGCATCACAACCCAAGGAAGTCTTTGGAAAACCACACACAAAGTCCATGGATATTGATCCCACTTCAACTCAGGGATGGGTAAAGGCTTTAATAATCCTCCTGCCTTTGGTGTTCCACTTTCACTTGTTGGCAAACCGGGTACTTTATTACATAATCTGCTATATCCTTTTCATGCCATTCCACCAGTAGTGGCTTTTCAAGTCCTGATACATCTTGGTATCTCCAGGATGCATAGTATAATCGGGGTTGTGGGCTTCACTCATTATATCTTTTCTTAATTCCCCATCTTCGGGCACACACAATCTGCCCTTCATTCTGACCACATCCACATCATCTATCACAAAGTCCAGGTATTTACCTTCTTGAATTTCCTTTTTGATCCTTTGTATTATTTCATCATACCTTTGGGCTTCTTTGATTCTTTCAATCAAGGTTGGTTCTAATACCAAATAGCTATCTCAAGCTCCGTACTTTGGTCTATGAACTCGATCCTCAACCTCTCAAAATCTCTGATAAGATCTCTTTGGCTTGTGATTAAAGAAGCTACTTCTCCGTAATTTTTCCAACTTAAGGCATCTGTAACTGCATTCACTTTTCCTGGGCAGTAATTTATTCCCAAATTGTAGTCCTTTATCGGTTCCAACCATCTTCTTTACCTCATGTTCAATTCTTTATGTGTGAATAAATACTTAAGACTTTTGTGATCCGTGTATACTTCACACCTTTGCTCATATAGATAATGTCTCCAAAGTTTCAAGGCAAAGACAACTGCTACCAATTCTAGATCATGTGTAGGATAGTTCTGCTCATAGGGTCTTAACTGTCGAGAGACATAGGCAATAACCTTTTCTTCTTGCATTAACACACATCCAAGGCCATTCCTTGAAGCACCATTATGCACCGTATAAGACTTTTCTGGGTCTGGCAGAACTAAGATCGGTGCCGAAACCAACTGTTGTTTCAACTCTTGGAAACTCTATTCTCTTTTATCCATCTAAACAAACTTTTCACTCTTTTGTGTCAATTGAGTCAGGGGCTTAGCTATCCTTGAAAAATCCTTCACAAACTTGCGATAATAGCCAGCCAATCCTAGGAAACTTCTTACTTATGTAACAGTTTGTGGCTGTTTCCACTCTACTACAAGCTTAATCTTTTCTGGGTCAACTGATATCCCTTCTTCTATTACAACATGTCCAAGAAAAGATATCTTATCCAACCAAAAGTGACATTTGGATAATTTGGTGTACAACTTATTTTCCCTCAATGTTTGTAACGCCATATGAAGATTTTCCTCATGTGGTTCCTTATTTTTGGGGTATATCAAAATATCATCTATGAAGACGATTACACACTTATCTAGAAGTGGCTTGTAGACCCTGTTCATAAGATCCATAAATGCAGCTAGTGCATTGATCAGTCCAAATGACATCACCAGAAATTCATAATGTCTACAACAGGTACGAAAAGCCGTCTTTGGTATATCCTTAGGCTTTATTCTTAGCTGATGATATCCTGAGCGTAAATCCATGCATGAGAACACATATGCTCCTTGGAGCTAATCAAACAAAGCATCAATCCTCGGTAAGGGGTATCGATTCTTGACTGTAACCTTATTTAGCTCACGATAATCGATACATAATCTCACAGATCCATCCTTCTTCTTTACAAATAGGACAGGTGTGCCTCATGACGACACACTTGCTCTTATGAATTTCTGATCTAAGAGTTCCTATAATTGGGTCTTTAGCTCATTTAACTCAGCTGGTGCCATCCAGTATGGTGCCTTAGATATTGGTTCGGTATTTGGAGCCAATACAATTTCAAAGTTAATTTCTCTTTTTGGTGGTAACCCAAGTAAGATTTCTGGAAACACATCCAAATACTCATTTACCACTAGTATGTTCTTTTCCTTCCGAGTTTCCTCCTCATCCAAAATACCTTCGATAGGTATTATCTCTTCATCTTCCATCATCAACTCAAAAGAATTCAACCTAAGTTTACTTGGAACCATGGTTTCTCCCACGAACTCCACCCTTTCTCCTGATTGATCATTGAAATTTACCACTGTCACGTCCCATAGGGTACCATAAACATAACAGTGGGCCACATACCATATAAGATTCGCGAATTACCGCCTTAGTACTTCGAGAGCCTTATATAGATGTAAGGCATACCTTTACAACAATAGAGTACAAGTCCAAATGGAGATAAAAGCTTAATTTGGCATGCATTAGCAGTAGGATATAATTCATGAAACATAGATAAATATTACATTTACTAAGGGGCATTCCCTCGCAAAAGAATATTCAATGGCCTTATACAGTCATCCAAAGTCTTAAAAGTTTCCTATGGAAGTCTTAAACAACAATTCCAACTTCTAGGGGAAACTCCTAGCTTCTGTACCTATACAGCCGGGTCACGCCGCCTAAGCCACAAATGGGGTAGCTGCAAAAGGAATGGACTGTAGGGACGTAAGCTAACTAGCTTAGTTAGTGTAATCTTCCACAATAACATTCGTGTCACAACAATTCAACCAAGTGATTAAGCAAGCATGTGAATGCACCAAACACATGAGTTCAACAAACATATGACCAGCCGGAAATCATATGTGGATAAACTTGCGCCCTCTATCCCGGGTTAGCAGATTAACGAATACTGCGGTACTATCTTTATGCCGTTTATGGTTCATGGTTAACCTACGATTATTCGATATCGTTTATGGATCACGATTAACCTACGATTATTCGACATCGTTTATGGATCACGATTAACCTACAAATGCTAATGCTCCTTTCCCTTATGATATGCACATGTCAAATTTGGCATTAGTCTGGGTAGTTGATTAAGCCATTTTACTCAGGCGATCAAACAATTTCTCAAACAATCCATCATAGCTAAGTACACAACCAAAATTTATCACCCGGTTTCGATATTCTTAATTTGAGTTTTCACATCATCCCATTATTCCCATCATCATATTTCATTCATTTGGCCTACATTCTAGTGCACTACTTTACAAGCATATACAATAAATGAATCGGAAGAAAAACTCACTCCCCCATAGGTTCGCCTTTCTTCTAGTAATAATAATCCGGAGGCAAAGAGTCAACATCCACGGGTTCACCTATTCATATAAGAAATACCCTAATAAGTATTATACCATCTTAGGATACTAAAACTCTAAGAAAACTTAGTGAAATCGAAATTCGCGTCATTTTCGAAGTCCCGATTTAAAATGGCCATAACTTGGTCGTTTTAAGTCAGAATTTCGCAAATTTTATATCGATTTCTATCTACTTCAGAAGAGCTTTCTACATGTGAAGTTTAAATCAAGTTTTGAAAATATCTAGGCCTCAGAAATGAGGGATCAGATCTATACAACGGTTATATTGATTCCAAAAATGCGGTTTTTATGAATGCACTTGAGATTCCTAAGTACAAAATGAACTAAATGCCATGGAAATGATTTTCCCTATCATGAATGTCATGACATGAACTCTTAAGTGTCTAAGGTCTTATAAATTTTTAGACTTAAAGAATTTAAACCAACTTTTTCGAGAAAATCATTTCATGCTATTGTTTAACAAGTAAATTTACTACACTTGGTCACACTTACTTATTACAAGGATTTTCTTTAGGAAAACTCCACTTTGTTTAAAGAAAATTTGACCCTTATATTAGTTATATCCTAAGGCCTTTATTTCTTTAATAAAATCTTCATTTATAAACTTTTAAGTGGGTCTTACACTAGGGTAGTTCCAAAAATCCGAATTTAGAAAACTTCCTTTTCAAGTTGATTCTTTTAAGAAAAATGCACTTTATACTTAGAACATTAAGTATCTATCTTACTTATATCCTAAGGACTTCATTTATTTGAGAAAATACTATTTTTGAAGTTGGAAAATAATGTTTTCTAACCATCTATCCATTATTACGAATTTGGTTTTCAAGACTTTTAACTCAAAACTTCTATTGGACTTCATCTCTTGTTTTAAATATTCTCTTTAGTAAAAACTCATTTAAACTCATGAAAAATATTACCAAACATTATCTATCACCTATAGGCTTCATTTTTCTTGTAAAACACATGTTTAAAAGTTGGTAGATGGGTTTTTAAACTAGGTTTCTCAAGTCATCCGAATTTACACAAGTTTATTTCTTGAAAAGTGTTTTCCTTTTTAACTTTATTAACTCATCTACCTATAGATCTATATATTAGGAAGGTTATTTACTAAGGACAAAAGCCTTAAAGACCATTAATGCACATAAACTCAAAATAATGATGAGATCTTAAATGCCTACATGAATATGAGTAGAAAAAATTATGGATCTACTATATCAAGTGCTTAAATAAGTTTTGAAAACATAAAAACTACATTTTTATAAAAGATCTTTTGTTCAAAACACTTTTTGATGAAAAATCATAAAGCTTATTCCTTGAAAGCTCCTTTAAATGTTAGATCTACTTTGTAATGGTTCGGTATTCTTGTTTTTACATTTCCTTGTCCCTAGCAAGAGCTCATGGGGTCCTTTGATTGGAAATATCCAAGAATCACCTAGCCATTACAAAGATCTATGAGTAGAAGGAGTAAAAGCTCATTACTTAGAGTAAAATAGGAGATGAAAAGAAGAAAATGGAAAGTTGTGTGTGTGTGGGGGGGAGCTCTAAAGCTCACGGCAAAGGAGGTGTGGGGGAGAGGATTTTGAGAGTGTTGTACCTTTTGTAAAACTTGAAAAGTGAAGAATGAAGTGAGAGAAGGAAAGTGTAACTTATATATCACTTGGAATTAGGTTAAAATGGAATAAAACAACTTTAAAAAAATTGCAAATTAAAGCTTTTTTGGGGGGGGGGGGGGGGGGGGGGGGGGGGGGGGGGGGGGGGGGAGGGAGGCATTTCACGTCGGCCACTATTCACCAAAGGGGGAAAGTTTGATTTTCTTGATTGACTTAGCTTTTGATTTGAATTATGTACAATTTGTCATGAATTGTATTGATTTTGAAGAGACAAAAATCCTTTGAAAAGGGGAGGTGATTGAGTGATGGTAAGTGTTGCAATATAGGTGTACAAATAGGTAGTAATAGGTGGTACTTGTGAATAGTAATGAATAGTAGTCAAGTCAATTTAATTACCGGTAGTAAGAAAATACGAATAAAAAGGCTATAACTGTATTTTTCATAAGCCGGAAAATTATGAAATCTATATTTTTGAAATCCTTATTTTATTTCAGTTCAAATGAGTATTCATAAGGAAATTTTTGAAATTCTAGTTCCAGGGCACGTTTTTCTATAATGGGTCTTGAGATGATCCGGAATTGAAATTTTCTTAAAATCTGATATTTTCTTGGTTTGAAATATAATCAAGAACTATATTTAAAATTAAATTTTCTTATAAAAGTTTCTTAATTGGAAACTGAGGAAAAGCTGGAATTAGGGTTCCTAGTTCTCACTTCAGTCTTAACCTATTCCGGTTTAGGGTTTTGGTTTCCGGTTCTAGGGTTATCTTGGCTACTTGAAAAACCGGGGTTTACAACCTACCCACCTTAAAAAAGAGTTTTGTCCTCAAAACTCAACTGACGTACCTTGATCCTCAAACAACTCGGGGTATTTCCTTCGGATCTCCTCCTCAGCTTCCCAAGTTGCTTCCTCAGAAGCATGGTTTCTCCACAATACTTTAACATATCGGATCTCTTTATTCTGAAGCTTCTGAGTTTTCTTATCCAAGATTTCTACTGGATGCTCTTCATATGTGAGATTCTCCTTTAACCGAATGGGTTCCAACTCCACTATCCGCTCAGGGTCAGGCACATACTTCCTTAACACTGATACGTGGAACACATTATGAACTCCCGACAAGCTTGGCGGTAAAGCTAGCCGATAGGCCAAATCTCCTACTCTTTCCAAAATCTCAAAGGCTCTAATATACCTTGGGCTTAATTTTCGTTATTTGCTTATTCTTTTAAGTTATTATGTTCCTTTATTTTATGATTCATATTCATGCATGAACATAATGTTTTTGTCTTAACAAAAATAAATGAGGAAGTGTTTTCTTAAACTAAAGATTCTTTCTAAAGAAATAGATGTAGAAAATAGATTTCTTAAAAACTCATAAACATGCTTAGAAACGATTTTTCTTAAATAAACAAAAGGTTTTAAAAAACTTATTTTTCGTCAAGTATTAGAAATTCTTTTAGAATCATTATAAGAAACAAAAACATCATTTTATGAAATTGTTATTACTTTTTAAAAGTTGTTGGAATCTAAGTATAGAAAATAAAAACCACTCCTTGAGAATTTAAAGCAATTACAATAGATTAAATTTAGAAAAAGGAATATTCATCTCAAATAACTCATGACCTTTTCAAAAGTAAAATAAATATTCCAACAAAATCTCAAAGTTCAAAATCTTTTAAAACTTTACTTTTTCATAAGTTGAGACAACTTCATTTACTTCATCCATTTGTTATGAGTCAATACATATATGTATATATCTTCTAAAAAGTTTATAAAAATACTTGGATCATTCATGTCTTCAATTGAGTTTTATTTAAAAAGAGGAACTCAAGTTTTTGCAAATTCGTAGGGAATTTGATCGCTGCTTTTTTGGAATCCAAACAACTTAGTTTTATGAAAATAATTTTAGAAATGTGTAGATCTTTTCAAGTAGGTCAAAAACGATATATTATACGCGAAATTCTGAGTTAAAATGAGCAAGTTATGGCCATTTGAAGTTGGAATTTCCTCTTATACGATTTTACCCCGAAAAAGTTTAGAATCTTCAAGAATAGAAGTTTTTTGAAAGACTCATTTTGGGTATTTCATCTTGTTTAGGTGATGAAGGACCCGAGGTCGTCTATCCGGAGGACAATTTCAATTAGATCTACCGTTATGGAGTGAGTTATTCCTTTTACTAAGTTACATTTCCTTGTTTTGTGCTTGTAATTAGTAGCACTAGCAATTAAGAAAAAGATAAATTGGATAATTGTTCTGTGACTTGTATCATGAATGATTGAATATAAGTTAAGAATATCGGAAGTTGGTTTGATAAATAAATTATGATTCTTACATTGATATGATGGAAATTGTGTTGATCACCTTTAACTTGAACTAACATTTATGGTTAAAATAATATTGAAATCAATTCATGCATATCATCCACATGAGTCACATTTGTTTCACTACTATTCTTCGTGTGGGGAAACGAGGAAATGGTAGTGGTGGCTGGTAGGAGCCGAAAAGTCTACATGATGGCTAGTAGGAGCCGGAAAGTCTATAGGGCAAGTAGGAGCCGATAAATCTACGGATATTGATGGTTGTATGGGCCTGTAACCTCCCAATCCTTGTCATGGAGGGCGTTAAATCCATGTTACACCTGATTTCCGATTAATCATGTGTATCTTGCTTGTTTATATGAATTGTGCATTTCATATGTTTTGATTAAATATTTGTATGAATTATGGAAATGTCTTATAGATGGAATTATCTCACTAAGCTAGTTTTGCTTATACCCTTATAGTTTTCTATTACAGTATGATTATCTATGGTTGACCCCAAGAAGTCCAGTATGCCAGGTACGAGTGTAAGCTACTAGGAGTTTGTGGAAGAAATTTATGTATTTTTCTTTTTTTTTTTTTAGTTTTGAACATAGACTTCTAGGAAAATCTCTATAGTAGGCTTATGTGGTAGTTATGTTTATTTTACTATTAGTATAGTTGAACAAAGACTTTAAGGTGGGGGAATGCCCCTAAGATGATGTTCGAATTTGTTATTAAATGAAGATCTTATGTTTATCTATTTAAGTTCATACTTGCTTTTGCTATCTATTTAAACGTAATACCCTTATGAGTCTCCTACTATCTTGGAAGCACGTCTTGCATATGATATTGAAACTCCTACGTGACTAAGGTTGTCATTCATTAGCTTTAATATTATATGCGGCAGACTGCCACGTTTAGGGTACCCTCTGGGGTGTGACACACTAAACCTTCCTTCATATATTATGTGTGTGATGAGTATATATGTGTAACTTTGATGTCTTTCCATAAAAGTAAAACCCCTTGATGCATTAAGCTAAGGAATGGAAATACTAGACAACACACTACTCATGTCACATTGTGTATATTCATAATCTTTATTTGTTCAAATTATTCATGTTACTAACTTAACCTTTATATGTCATTAGGTATAAATAGCATGCATATTTTTAGAATGCTTACTAATCTAACTCTTTTACTTAATACTTTTTATTACATGCACAATATTTATTTCATGCTTTTATATAAGACTAGCTAACTTCTGGTCTTGAACTTGTCCATTTTCAAGTCCGAAGGAGATTGGAGTAATTGAAGTCTCGAGGAGCCTTGACATGAATCTAAGACCACCATACTTTCTTATTATTTATCTTGTTTTTATTTATGAGACTAGAACTACTTTAAGTCTTAAGAAGCCTTGATAAAAATCTAAGACTTCCATATTTTATTTCTTTGTACTTGTTTTATTTTATTTTCTATGTTGACTGGAATATTTCAAGTCTCGGAGAGTCTCGATAACAAGCTAAGATTCTCATGCTTTATTTTAATAACCTTATGTTCTTGTTTATCTATTTCTAATTTTTATGCTCTTCGTATAATTTCATGACTATTAAATTTTGTTATCATTATTTTAATTCATGCATATTTATGGTCATAGGTGATGTTGATTTTATGATAAAAAGAATTTTCCCAAAATATAAATGCTGAAAATTCTTTATTTTGTAAAATTTTCCAGAAATCTTATTGCAATATATCAATCAACCTTGCCATTAAAACTAAATATTTTAGAACAAGTCATTTACCTAAGTTTTTCTTAAAAACAAACTCAAAAAATTTCAAGGAAAATACAACTTAGTATTTTGTCACAAATAAGTGAAATCCATGTCTCGAAAAGCAAATTGCTAAATGAAGTTTTTTAAACAAATATAGGATCTTCAGGGCCTCAAATAAATGTTGAACCATGGTTTTGCTAAGTCTCATGCGTCAAAATTTAAAGTAAGGAATTTTATTAAAAGTCCAAAGATGATTTTTTGCAAAACTCAACTTATCTACTTTCCATGAAAATTGTTTTAATCAAATTCTATACTTGAGCATCACTAGGATCATGCTTGTATTATGGACTATTATTATGTTTCTATCACAATTGAGTATAGGAATGATATGTGATTGACATTAGAAGAAGCCTAAATAAGATAAAAATGTGAAAAATGGGAGAATTGAAGTCTAGAACCATGAGGGAATAATCTATACCATCCTATTCTAAATCTTAAATGACATTGAATGTTAAAAGTAACCTTATAAATAGATAGAGCATTTGAATTAGGTTAAAAACAACTACTAATATGCGAAATTCCAAGTTAAAATGAGCAAGTTATGACTATTTTAAGTTAGAACTTTTGTAATCAAGAAAAGTAATGTGAATAGAATAAATAGAAGTAGAAACTCGTGTAGAACCTATATAAATACTCATTATGAGTATTTCTTTTGTTTAGTTAACAAAGAATTCGATGTTTTTTATCCAAAAGACTACTTTGACTGAAGAGCAAAGATGGTCGAGTGAGTTTATAGGGAAAAGATAAAACAAAATGGAATATGCATGTGGAGATTTTCATAGGATATGGTTGTGTTCATGGTGTTTGTTGAAAATAAATTAAATAGATTGAAACTCGAAGTATTGATTGATAAATTATGTCTTGAATGCCATGATCGTATTATTTGTGAATGTCTCTATGATTACCCCTAAAAAATTTTTAATATCTCAATTGAGAATAAGAATAATAAATAGTTTATACATATCAAAAGTCACATCATTTTTGCTACTATGCCCTCGTATGGGATGAGAGAATAGTAGTGGTGGCAAGTAGGAGTCAGAAAGTCTATGAAAAATGTGGCATATAGTAGCCTAAAAGTCTACAAAGTTTTCATTATGGTTATATGGGCCTATAACACCCCAACCCCGAATGGATAGCATAAATCCATTCAATATATGATTTTCGATTAATCATACATATTGTTTGCTCACATGAATGTTGCATTTCATATGCTTACTTAACAAAAACTTGTTTGATTTATTTTGTACGAGTATCATTTCGGAAATATTCTCACTAAGCTATTAAGCTTATATCCTTAGATTTTGTTACACAGCAGTGAGTATCTATGGTTGAAGCCTCGAGGGATCTTTAACAGGTACTGACCAGCTGACTTAAGAAGCTTTTGGAAGAAGCCCACAACGTATTTTTGACATAGACTTCCATAGAAAACTTTTTATGTAAATTTTATTTTTGATAAAGGCTCTTTGGATTATTATAAGTTTTTGTGGGGGTATGCCCCAGATGTGCAAAACTCCATGATTAAGTTAAAAAATTATGACTTACTATTCTTGAATGTTATTTTTGTTACCCCCTTAAACTACTTAGTTCCAATGGCAAGTCTACTATTGCTGTGTAAGTACGTCTTGCATCTGATATCAAAGCTTTTGTGCGACTAAGGTAGTCATTCCTAAGCTTTGATATGGAGTGTAGCAGACTACCACATTTAGGATGTCCTTTGTAGCATGACAAAAGTGCATCAAATTGCCCTACAAATACTCCATCTCTTCTTCATTCGGCTTATCAAGAATGGTCCATTAAGTTAAATTCATCAATCCCCTTATCGGTCTAAATGTGTCATAATTCTTATCAAAAGTACTACAAGTCAAAACCTCAACGACATGGAAACGGAAAAGATACCCATTAATACTCATAAAACTACTACTCACAAAGAGCGCGGCAAGGCAAAATGCCAACATACATGGAGATACTGTAAACCCCTGAATTTTTCGAGAATAGTTTTGGAATACCGAATCGAAACCCTAAAGTCTGACCCAAGTTGAAACCGAACCTTAAACAATTTCGATCACGGGATTTCATAAGAAAATTTTCAAAAACAAAAATAGAAAGTTCAATGATCGTTCGATTCGAAAACCTAAACATGAGAAGATCCACCTATCCAATCCCTAATATAAGCCTTCGATTTCTAGGGTAAAGTTGGATTAAACTTAACCCTAGTCAAACTGGAGTTTCAAAAGTCAACAAAGGTCAAGACAATCAAACAATTTTCGACTCCGATAATCCGCGTTCTCAAATCCTAAACAAAATTAAGTTAATGGCTTAAATTAGTTTATAATATATAGGGTAACATAAAAATATCATTCGTGAATTTAAGTGTCCTTCGGACCCAATCATGATCAGTTCACGAAAAAGTGTGTTCCAGAGCTCGAATAGTAAAAATATTCCAATACACCAAAAGACTCGTAATTAAATAAGGATTTCAACTTCAAAATGTGTATTTTTCATTTAAAACAAATGGCTTAGGGTATAGATAACATAAATGAAAGATTTTATGAGTAAAGTTTAGATCTATGAGTTTATAGTTTACTACCATGTTCTTTTATATTCATGTTCATATTATGTGTAGATCTTAGATTTGAACTTGAACAAAAATAGTGAAATTCGTGTTTGGCAAGACCCCTATTTAAAAACCACTTTCCAAGTGTCAAAATGTAATTTTTACTCAAGATAATGAAGGCTTAATATATGTATATCATCAAGACTTCTTTTTACAAGAATTAAAGGTGATTTTCAAATATTTTAAAATAAAAATCTCATTTTCGGATTTTGGCCAAGGCATATTTTGAAAACATGTTTTCCAACTCAAAAATGAAGTTTTTATTTAAGAAATGAAAGGCTCTTAATATATATAAGGAATGGATTTTCATAAGCTTAGATGAATTTTATAAAGATATGACCAAAAACAAATTTTGTAAATTCGGATCTCAACCAAGACCAATCTTGAAAACCCATTTATCAACTCCAAAACTCATGTTTTATGTGAAAAATGAAGGGTATAGGTAATGGTATCATCAAGTAATGATTTTTACAAGTTGAAATGAGTTTTGATGAGATTAATGTATAAAACAA
This sequence comes from Combretum micranthum, assembly GCA_024138025.1. NCBI lineage: Eukaryota > Viridiplantae > Streptophyta > Magnoliopsida > Myrtales > Combretaceae > Combretum > Combretum micranthum. The sequence continues at coordinate 30,685 of JAMXBD010004564.1, read as the reverse complement.
GAAATAGAATCAAGATGGGAAATTTTGAGTTAGTAGTCAATTTGTGAAATTCGTAATTTTGAATGAAGGCCATAAGAACACCTATTATCCAAGCTCAAAATGAAAGTTTTATGTAATGAATGGAGTCCTTAAGTAATAGGTACCATAAAGTCTTAAATTTTAATGCATCAAACAAGTTTTTCCAAAGGAATCATTCAAAAAGTTCGGATTTTCTAAAATTCGGATTTTTGAGTAAATCATATTGGAAAACATATTTGTAAAATATAATGCAAATTTTTGTGTAAGAATGAAGTCCTTAGTGGTTAGGTATGATTGAGCCCTAATTTTCTAAATATCAAATGATTTTTATTGAAGGAATCACTCAAAAACTAATTTCTATAAAATTCGGATTTTTGGAATCACTACTTGAAAACATGTTTACAAAGTGTAAAATGGAAATTTTTATATAGAAATGAAGGTCATAAGTAATAGATATAATGAGACTCAATTTTAACAAAAATAATTATATTTTCTTAAGTAATAAATCCAAAACAAATGGAAATATCAAAGTTAGAAAACTAGATTTTTCATAAGTAGTTGTTATTATGGTCTTGCAAAATAAAAAGTTATAATATTTTTTTTAAAAAATCATCAAGATCATGCATACATTAAGCTCATCTCATATCATTCATATTAGGAAATCATTCATATTGCATGTATAGCTAATCTACAGTAGGAACATTACTTACAAACATTTACAAAACTATTTTTCGGAATTGAAATTTGCTACTGTTCTAATCTGATACGAACTTTTCGAAGCTTCAAAGTTTTCAAAACTTGAAAATAATATTATAATTAGATATATCTTTCGAAGTAGATAGAAATCGATATATAATTTGCGAAATTCCGAGTTAAAATGACCAAGTTATGGCTGTTTTAAGTTGGAATTTCTGCTTAGGACGAAAATTACGAATTTGATAGTTTGTATAAGATCGTTTGAATTAGTTTGAGTTGAAATACTTATTAGAGTATTTCTTCCTTTTTAGGTGATCCCGAAATCGACGATTCCCTACTATCGAGTTACTACTACCAAGAGATCGGTGATCCAATGGCCGAGTGAGTCTTCTTCTTATTTTGTTACCTTGCTTGTGCTTGTAGCTAATCGCATTAGAAGTATAGGAACAAGATAAAAAAAATCGATATGAATGGGGATGGGATATATGATGAGACTGTGATGAATGTATGCTAAAGAATACTAAAGCATATCGAAACCACGATTTGATTGGATAACTGCACTGTTCATAGTATTTTCTGTTAGGTGTATAATATTGGTTGGTCACTCTAAAGAATGTATGAATATTTTGACCTAAGCAAAAATTTAAATTGGTCATGCATTACGTCGGACATATTGCATTTGGTAGCATGTTACTCCTACGCAGGTCGATCGGTATGGTTGATGACTCGTTTGGATAACGAGGCCAGAATCAGAGCTCATTCATGGGAACTAAGGCGCATCGGGGATGCATTCCATGTGTGAGCCTAGCCAAGGCGAGTGCTATGAGCCGAGGGCTTGGAGACTAGCAGTGGTCGTGTAGACTTCAATACCATCCCTAACCGAAAATACAGAGGGCGTAAATCCGTTCTGTGTGTGGGTTCTGGATACCCATACATAATTGTTTGCTCATGTGTTTGTTCATGCATAACATATAGTTGATTATAACTTGCTTGTCATTGTACAGAATTAAGGGAATTCTCACTAAGTTAGTATAGCTTATACCCCAATAGATGTTTGAAATGAACAGGTCATCTCAAGAATGCTAAGGGGGGACCATGATGGTTGGAGCCGAGAATGGCTTCGGAATTCTGGTAAGGAATAAGAATACTTGAATTTATTAGATAGGTTTTATGATTTGCCTTGTAATAGTTTTATGTAGTGGAATCTTTTGATGAATTTAATTAAAGTTTAATGATTTGTATTTTGAAGAATGGTAAATTGTATTTCCTTTACATTGTTACTCAAGTGTATCAATATAAAATGTATCTCTCCAATGTGTCTCCTTTATTTGTTAGACGCCTTATACATAGTATGGAAGCCTTCTCATGATTGAGGCGGTCATTTCTAGGCTTTAATATTGTGTACGGCGGACTGCCACGTTTAGGATACCATTCGGGGCGTGACAGACTTTTTTTGTAATGGACAAAGCAGTGGTAATGGGTTCCATAGCATTTACTGGAAGTAGGTTAGGGTGCAAGTGTGAGGTTGGAAAAACCCCAGATGGGAAATATGGGACTTATGTGAAGGGTATATGAAAAGGAAGACCCATCAACCTAATACCTTAATGTTTTAGGCTATAGATGGTGTCAAGCCCATTTGTGTATCCCTTTATAAGGTCCGTTTGAAGAATTTTTCCCCATTAAAGGCTTCCTCCCCTCATAGCAATTGGTATCAAAGCCGATGGTTTAGCCGGGAAACTCCCATCATGGTTGAAGAGTTTTATGGTATGACTTGTTTGTGAAACCCTTCATCTATGGTTAGTAGGTGGGAGCAGATCACTCATAAAAAGCGGATTAATTGAGTCAATTTGACAAACTCTTGTTGAGGAGGAGTATGACCTAGCCCATTGTGGAGACTAGCACTTGAGGAGAAGATTAATTAGGATGCAAGTGTGAGGTTAGAAAATCGCATATTGGAAATATGAGACTTATGTGAAGGGTTTATAAAAGGAAATACCATTAACCTAATACCTTAAGGTTTTTTATTACAGATGGTGTGAAGCTCATTTGTGTATCCCTTCATGACATCCATTTGAAGAATTTCTCCCCGTTAAAGGCTTCATCCTCTCATAACAAGTTGTGATGCCAAAGAACTTATGTTGTATGAGTTTCAAAGCTTAAAGCATAGTTACTATGCTTGTATGATGAATCTAGTGTGGAAGCTAGAAAAGAAGAGCATTGTTTGGACCCAATTAGTTATTGCCAAGTCCTTATTGAGCGCTAGTAAAAGAGCCAAGGAAATTGCACAAGTTGTAGAGAAGATGGATACATAATGTGAATGGAGGTCCTACAATGATAGACACATAAGATTTTGGTCTGATAATTGGTCTCACTTGGGCATATCGACATCTTTATTTATGGTTCTTCCAAGCAAAATGCATGCTAATTAGATTGCATAAGCATGCACTACTGCTTAAGAGTTCTAGAGCTCATGGAATAGAATAATACATGCAACAATAATCAATGATGAGTAGAATTTCCCCCAAGAGGATGGATTTAAATATATTGCAATCCTTCTTTAATTTGATAAACCTTTTGCAAGAATTGGTCTACTAGCTAAAAAAAAGATGGGTGTCTCATACAGTGAAACGAGTGGCTAACTGGACCCCTTGAGAAGCTGAGCTATATGCCATTTATCATAGCCTTATCTTTGCTAATAGCTTAAGGGTGCATTTGATTCATTAGTTTAGTATCGGTTTGGTGTATGTATATCTATTTCAATTAGATATTTATTGGAAATAGATAAAGATAAAAAAAAACATTTTACTAATAATAAACCTTAAAAATCATATACAATTAGATAAATACAGATCAAATATAAATATGATACAAATAAAAAACAAATCATTTAAGCAAACCTTAAACTATGATAGAGTTATTATCGAATCCAATTGAAAGGATGCCATTGATTAGATTAATAAGAATAACTTGCATGTTAACCATGCACTTAATATATTGAATTCTTGTAGGGATATGATGTAGAAGCAGTGTACAACAACAAATATGATAAATCTAATCTAAACAACTTAGAAAAGTAATAGAGATGCCCACTTCTTGGCCAAATTCATTTGGACATTCAAGCAAGATGAATCTTTTCCCTTCCCTCCACAGGAGCTTTTATCTTCTTTTATTTCTATTACTTCTTCAAGTGAAAATGGTAGTCTATTTTGTTTTGTAAGCCATACGACTAATTTTGCTAGCATGGCGGCCTAACATACTCTTAATTTTCATAATGGCCAAGATGCCTATGGAATTTTGGCTTGTTCACTTTGTTATATGGATTAAGTGGGGAAGAGTTCCAATTAAAAAATGTAATAAGGTTGTAATAGTTATTACAATTCACTAGTATAAAAATAAAATAAGTAATTATTAGGGTAAAAGGTAAAATATCTATAATGTTCATGTATTTATTTCAAAGAGAGGATAATTGTATAGGTGATTTTTAAGACATGGCTATTTATGAAAAAGTTGAAAAATAAATCATTGAATGGCAATTCATGAGATAGAGACATGAATTGTTATTCATCATTTTACGTAATAGTAATCTATTATGAATTGTCATTCCTCTCAAGTAAATATTATAATAGCAACTTTACGTAGAACGATGAGGAAATGAATAGATATTTATGTCTTTAACAAAAAAAAAAAAAAAAAGATAATCCTGGTTATTATTGCCCATAAGATTGTTTAAAAGTAACACTATTAAGCAACAACATTAAACAATTTTTTTTTTTAACGTATTGTAGTTCTAATAATTTTGATGCAACTATATCGCAACAAATAAATTATATTGTTATTAATTCTTTGGATAAAGATAATAATTTATACAAGCTTTTATTTTGACCTCATGACTTTTAGTAACCATTTATAAAGTTAGCTTATGTCGACAAAATATACACCAATTATAAGAAAGTTATTGCAATAAAAATGCATCAAGTAAAAACGACACAACTCAATTATTATAATCACCACCTGAACGTGGGCTTTTTACCAATAATTACCAAAATAAAATATTTCCTAATGCATTATATATTTAAAAGTTATTAACGCAAGAATAACTAAGCCTATCTTATATATTAGGATATCTGTAAATCCTTTTTTATCAAACATCTTCTTGCATTGAAATCTAAAATTAGTATAATGCAATTAGGATCTTTGTGCCATGAGAAAAGACTTCATGCAGGGATAAATAATTAAAGTGAAGCTAATTAACTAGTGAATAATGTTTTCTTTAGAAATATATCTCATGCCGACACTATAACCCACAAGGTTAAAACACGACAACTTTGCTTAAACAGTTTATTAAGGTTTTTTTAGGTCTTTTTAATATAATCTCTAAAAAATCAGAGTTTTACTACTAAGTATGATGCCTTAATCTATTTACCATGTTTATAAAACCTTATCGCATAGTATTAAGCCTAATAAGATTTTAGCATAGTTTTAAAAGTTGATTATTGCTCTTTCATTAGAAGTATAGGATCAACTCATTCCCTATACATTATAGAGAAGAAAAAGATAAAACATTTGAATAAGAAATTTTCAACTAAAATTTCATTGAAAGTGGTCAATTAGAGCCAAGTAGAATGAACAAGTCTCTTATAGTAGAAATTTAATTGACCCAATTGATGGATTGATAAACTGGATTCCTCTTTAATCTCATTCGGGGAACCTAATCACTTACCTGATCCATCAAGTCTCCATCATGCCAAATTTCGTTAACCAGTTTTTGCATTAAAACCCTTATGTGGTCAATCCAAGCAGAAATCCGTCACCTATGTACATTTGTCTTTCAATTTCTCCGATTTTGAGTTAGAAATTAAACCGAGCATTTACTTGAAAAGTTTTACTTTTGTAAATCCTTTCTTAAAGCACAAATGTCTCTTCATTTCACTACTAGCAATTTTATTATAATCTTATTTAAAAAGTTTTTGAACTGAGTTCAAACGAATTTTGATAAGAAATACATTACAAAATTACTCAATTGTTAGAATTAACCTATAGTTAATTAATAAAATATGTTTGGAATTTATGAAGTTCATGTTTGTGTAATATATGTGTTGTAGTTGTGTTTGGTGAGTGCAACTAGGTTTAGACGTCAAACATGCCTCAAGGCATGTCATTCGGATGCTAGCATTATCAGAGTATTGACTATGTGACTATCTATAGCTAGCAACCCAATGCCGAGGGTTGGCATCTCAATTCTAAGCATTCTTTACATGATTAAAAGTTTCTTATCATGGTGCAATAGGTTAGCATTCATTACTCTACGAGGTATGATTTTATACAATAAAGTAAACATGTTTTATATGTTCTATAAGGTATGATTTTAAAGGTAGTTTTAAGGTGCCATAGGTAAAATTGTGGTTTTAAAATTTGGAACCTATACTTACAAGGTTACTAGTAGGATCGAGTATTGTACAATTAAGTACCTGCGTACACCTACTAAATATATTAATAAGTCTTTTATAATATTGAATTTTTATATGGTTATGTGTTAGCGAATTAGCTTATATTAATTTAAAGTTAACATGTTTTAATCAGTGTTTTTTTTAATAATTATAGTATATATTTTTGTAAGGGCTGTTATAATTTTATGGGTGAATATCGTTTTGATACCTGAACTTTACAAATTTGTATAGCGAATATCGAAACTTAAAAATGTTAATTTAAATACCTATTAGCTTTATTTGAAGGGTTAATGCGGTGAATGGTATTTGAACTCTTGCAAAAAATGTAATTAGGTACCTGAACTTCGAAATTAATCAATTCAGTGCTTGAAAAAACTTTACGTGCATGCTAATGGTCCATTTGTCAAATTGTCTAATACCGTTTCCTATGCGGTATTTAATCAATATGGTGAAAGTATATACAAAAAATTCTTTTAGGTATTAAATTGCTCAATTTCAAAGTTCAAGTATCTAATTATATATTTTGTTAAAATTTAGGTATCATTCGCAACATTTAATCTTACTTGAATTTATTTATGGTACATAGATGAGATAATTAATTATAAAAATACGTAAAGTTTAAGTAATTAATTATAAAATTTAACAAAGTTCAAGGCATCAAACCGTGGACAAAATATAATAATAAATCGATATTTTTCAACTTTAAATAATAAACTATACAAATTAATAAAATCTAAATATCAAATATAACGTTCATCCACCTGATTTGAAACTCTTAACGATAGATGAACGTGACCTTCATTAATAGCTCGCCTCCTAAATTGTTTGTGCTTAGGTCTCTATTGGCCATTTAAACAGGACACATGCATTGTTCGCAAGCTTTTAGGCTGATTAGCCTATCAATATCATCATTCCCTGCATGCCGCTCGACATTGATTTGTCATATGTTTGTTTTACTTGGTAAATTTTGTTACCCAAGGTAAAATAATGAAAATATGGATAGATATTACATGAAAATTTCAATTGTTATCTAAATTTCTAAAATGGTTAATTTAGTACTTAATTAATTTTTTAATTATTTTTATTATTTTTTATAATATCATTTATTTTATTTACTGATATAAAAAAATAGTTTATAATTAAATTTTTATTACCTACCCTAATGATTTATGGTGTTGACAAGTCTTTCACATTAATAAATGAAGCAACGATGTTATATAGGATAGTAAAACTAATTACAAAAAATCAAATTAAGTATTAAATTGATCCCTCGAGCTATTCCAAGTGCAACGTGTGATTGTGAGATAAGTCTGTTAACTGGATGTAATATATCACAGGTCCTGGTCCAAGACCCCTTTTTGTATGAATTTAATGTTTCCGTTATATAGGAGAAATTTTAATTCAATATAAAGGTAATATAATTGTAATACTTAATAAGTTTCCATTAAGCAATAGTTACAATAAGTTTGTTGTATTAATTACTTGATATAAAAAAATTAAAAACTATATATCAATATGAAAATTCTATTATAATGTGTTATAATAGCAAAAATTTTATTTAATTGCCATAATTATAAGTTTAAGGATATAGTGTTTTTAAAAGCAGGCTACTTATAAGAAGATAATAAATAAACTAGGAAAAGTAAAACATAAGATGTATATATATTTTTTTAATAGCAATTTATATATTATTACAACTATATGCTATATAATCATTGGGGCTATATAATCATGGCGAAAAATGAAATAAGTTTCCCAAGTCAATGGGAAGTGTCGGCTCCTGTAGTTACATTCAATTGACAAGTTTCATCAGGAGTCCGAGGATTTTATCAATGTAATATCTTTTCGATCTTCATGAGCTGTTCTCCTTTTCGAAAACAACCTAACATCATTAATGCACCTGACCATATGGGTGTTTGATATAAGTCGTCATCAGAAATATCTAATAAACCATGCCACCATGCCAGCCATTATACATATTATGTCAGCGATACCGACACTGTTAAGAAAATTGGTCAAACAAGAGCTAAGGCTGATAAGATTTACATGTCAGGGCTTATATTTATAAAATGAATGTGCACTTAAACAGCTTGTACTTCTTAAATATGCATTATCTTACAAAATCAATCGATGCTGAAGAGTCGTGCAGTCTGTCATTTTTAACAAGAAAAGTGATCACGTACCGAATCCAATATAGCAAAAATTTTTATTGCTAGATAGTTGTCCGCGTAATAAAACTAGGATTGCAAATAAATTGATCCAAGCCAAGTATTTGAAGATTTGGGCTCAACTTGTTTAACAAATAAATAATTTGAGCCGAGTTGGACTTGCAACAAGCCAAGAAAGTATAAGCTCAAGAGTCAAACTTATTAAGAATTCGCGAGCTTTTAAGTTTATGCATAAATCATTATCTATAATTATATTTATGATATTACAATGGTATTGTAACCTAGTGACATCTTCCTAGTTTCTTCAATAAGAGGTACCAGGTTCGAATCTCGTTTCCCATGTTGTGATGGTAAAAAAAAAAAAAAATTATATTATAATATTATATTCATGAGTTTGTAATGAGACTATCATGCAAGCCTAGAAAAGTTTAGATTGGCTTGTTTAATTGAACAAGTTTCATTTTGGGCTCAAGTTCAAGTCAAGCCGTGCCCAAAATGAAAGGAGCTAAAAACTTCAACTCATTTGTAGTTGTATTTGAAAAGATTTACCTTTTATTTACAACACTAATTCTAGATTAGATTAGCTAATAATCACCTATAAAAAAATGCACTAACTTTGCACAATGTAATTTTCGATTTCAACTGCATTGATTAAAACCCCTCAATTTTAGGGTAAAGTTGGATCAAACCCTAACTCTAGTCAAACGGAGTTTCAAAAGTCAACTAAGATCAAAACAATCTAGCTATTTCAACTCTGCCAATCCCACACTCAAACCTGAGAACAATAGAAATAAGTTAATGATGGATTGTAGTTTAAAATAATATAAGATAGCTTAAAAAGATTAGATTTGCCAAATTTCGATTCTTTTTTAACCCGAACGGGATCAGTCTCAAAAAACTTGCCCCGATTCCTAAAATAGTAAAAATATTCCAATAATACTAAAAGACTTGTAATTATACAAGGATTTCAAAAATATCAGTTTCGTATTTTTCGATAACTAAAAATATTAGATATAGCTCATTTACATGTGTTTTTATTACTATTGGTATTTTATTTATTTAGTCTACTATTCATTACTATTTCACTATCTTTATTTTTTCTTACAATCTATATACCTATTCTTATATTTTTACATTTTCAATAAAACTTTATTCACATCAAACCTTACACATTACTATTTTTCATTACAAAAATACAAATTCAATCAACTCAACTCCCTCCCTTCCTCATTCATGTGTACCACCCCCTCTCTCTCTTCTCTCTAATATTTATTTCTTTTTCAATTTATTTTATTACTCTCAACTCCTCCATCTTCAACTATAAATACCCTCTATCCCTCCATTTTTCACACATTCACTTTTGCATAACAAAACTCTACCAAAATCACTGTTTAAATCCTAGCTACCAAAAATCCTCTCTAAACAATTCTTTTCAACATTCTTTTCTACACAAAAACCATCAACTACATAATACTACCCACATATTCTTACATTCACCTTCAACACATAAATACAACTTAGGTAAAAAATTTCTACAATTGTTTTTCCATGTCATGTAACTTAACATGACCATGGTTTTTTTCCTCAAAAACTCATGTGAGTTGTAGAAGCAACAACATGTTCCTGTTTTGTTCTTGCACATGCCAAGAGTATCGACTATATTATTTTGTTATATTATTGCTATTATGATTATTATGTTGTTATTGTAATATAAAGATAAATAAATTATAAAGAAAGGTAAGTGTGCCATTTGATATAAAATAAGAGGGTTTTATGGTCAACCTTAAAATATATAAAAGAGTTATTAAGAAAGGTTAAAGTGTTAAAGGATATTAAATAAGAAAGTTTTATGGTCAAAGTTTAAATATAATTATATTGTGCTCATATGGCAAAGACTTGATTAAGAATGGATTTTGATAGAGCATACACTGGCTTCAACGCTTCCGGTGTACACTGCTTAAGTTGGACATGAACCTAGCGTTTTTCCTAAGCAATATACCTCTATAAATAGACCCTTAACCTACGAATTTGTCACACCATTCCTTAGTCAACACCCTAGATGAATTTGGACACGAGGAAGTTATGTGCGAATGATCGGACGATTTTGGAGTAGGCCTACATTTAAGCCGCCTGTAAACCTCGAAAATTTTCCACATTATTATACGACCCTACAATAGATTATATGAACTAATTAATAGATTTAGATTCTAATTAAAGTCTAAGAATAGATCAATATCTAGAATTTAGTCAGATAAAGGACTTAGGAAGTGAATAAAGAATTTCTTTAACCCTAGTTGATACCAAAAATGAGATTTCGTATCTTGAATGAATAATTCAAGATATGATTACAAAAAAATCTAAAATTTAAACCCAAAACCTGATATACAAATAGATTTAAATAGAAAGATATAAATATAGAGATTAAATGATTGCCTTTGAACTTAACAATAATTTGAGATTAGAACGATGAGTAGTAATGAGCTTAGACTTAGATTTAAACTCTAAATTCGAGATTCATATTTAAAATTAAATGCTACTAATAAGATTTCATGACGAGTATCAAAAATAAAGATATATATATATATATAGTTTAGCTTCTGTATCAAAAGCGATATCAAATAAATAATTATCTACGCTTATAGACAGAAAACGATAACTAAAAGATAAACCATTAAGATTATAAATATACAACGAAAACATAAACTGTTGTATAACTCAAGATCTGAACTCCAAATAAATAATCGAATCACACTATCGTTCTAATTTGAGTTTTCTTAAGCTATTGAAGCCTAAAACAAAAATTGACCTAATGAACTTAAGAAACTTAAATCGCGAGAGATAAAATTTACAATTAATTAACTACGTATATATAAAACCTAAAATTGTATTATTGGATAATCTAAGTGTTTTGCATAACCTTATAAACATATTTTTGTACAAAAACTTCCAAATAATAGCTAATTTGCACCCATATAACTCGTTAAATTATCTTAAAACTCAATTAAATAATTAGTAAATATATATATAAGATTTCGGCTGCAAAATTCGGTGGAAAGCTACAGAAGGAGAGAAGCTGATTTTTTATCAATAATTCATCCAAATTGTCAAACAAATCAACCTCAATGACCAATCATAGAATGCCACATCAACCTAGCATTTAATAACATGAAAACAACAGCCAAATGAGAGCAAATTCGGAGGAAAATTCGGAGGAAGAATGCAGCCGAAGTCCTCTTCTTTTTCTTCTATATATATATATATATATATGTCTTTAAGACTCATTATGGAGAAACAAACAACCCTCATCAATTTCTAAACTTTTCAGAACGAATCCACTCCTCTATAGCCACTAAAATGAACTAAAAACAGAGAACAAACAGATCAAACCAATCAAATACGGATCAAAAGAAAAACCATATGAAAAACCCTTGGATACGAGTTCAAGGAAATAAGTTGATGAAGTTTAAATGATTTTCTTTCAAATCTAAACATTATAATTGACTTATGTTAATTATAGGAACGTAATAAATACAAATACAAGCTTCGAGTTTCATCGGATCGGCTTAACCGAGGTAAAAATCCGAAACCCTAGTTTATTTCCATAAGATCAAGATCTAAGTATATATGTGTGTAGAAGTGTTAAGAGTTATTATATGACTATATATAATATATAACACTTATAAATGGTTTAAGCATGTTTTAACGTGGAAAATTTAACAAATTTGAATCGGATCATTGAGGAAGATGATGAATAGTGCTAACACTGTTTCAAAGCCGGCAGTGTAGTTGCTCAACGCCGACGGCTTATAAGGTTAGACCGGCGGTGTACAAACGGCTTACACTGAACAGAAGCTACATAAAGTTTATATTCACGTAAAGATGAGTGAAAGCCGGCTACCTGGAGATTTATGCTGACGACGTAGAGCCGGCGTACGTTGAAAGCCGATAGCTTTCAAGCCGGTGCAACTCCTATGAAATAATTTTCAAAACCAAGTCTACACCGGCACCTAGGTTTGAAAGCCGACGGCTTTGAGCCGGCGTATACCCATAAATTTTCTACGAAAGCTAGTTTTGAGATAAACAGAATTTATTATATATATATATATGATAATATAGGATTTATTAAGTAGTTAAGTAAATAAAAATAATCAGAATATTTTGTTTAATATTTAATAATTCTTAAATCTCTAGAATTAAGGAAAATATTTAGTGTTAATAAAAGTTAGTAATTAGTCAAATATTTGTCCTAAATAGATAAAACAGGTAAGAATGGAAATTGAAATAAGCTAAATTCTTGAGTAATGTGACTTCCAAAAATAACAAAATAATTATACGAGATAAAATAGGAGAAACATGACAACACTAAGTAATAATAAACAAATATAATTTTCTATTGAGATCAGTATAGAATAACATCAAATCAGTATTAGTCATTACCAAAAACTTGACAAATATCGAGTCTAGAACACTAGTCACGTATAGGAATTTAATTATATAATATATTGATGACTTGATTCATCTTAAATAGGTGACTTTGATATACTAGAGGATCTACCAGCAGATTATTACAACTGAGTCAGCATAAGAAGGTGAGTAATTCAGTCATATTGTACTGTTTGTGCTTGTAAGTAGTTGAATATGTAATGCAAAGATAATCGAACGAATGCCTATTGAAAGTATGATATGATTTGGTTGTATGATTGTTAAAATATCCTTACAAAAATGATAATGCCATGATTTGATGAGGTGAAATAGTATAAGGATGATTGTGTGTAATGTATGATCACCGTAAAATTGAATAAAAACTATTGACTTAAGCAAATAATCTGATCATGCATTGCACGAATTGCATTATTGCATGTATATTGGGATGACAGCCTGCTACATATTAATATTTCGGTTCTCTATTTATGCTTGGTTGTTTTAATGTGTTAGTTCTTCCAAGGTATTCTTTATTCCGTCAGTTTTACGGGAACGAAGTGGCACCAAAGAACGCCGCCCGTAGTATCGCTTTGAAATGATTAATACTTAGGGAGTTTCTAAGGTGAGTGTAGGAGATGGTCAGTTTAATTGATTATATTCAAAGTGATAACCCTAAAACGAGAAATCGTTGACTCTCCTGTGTACTTAGTCTCTCCTGGGCAGGTGGGTCATGGAGTAATGGTTCTTCAACCCTTAAAAAGAGGGTGTAAATCTTTTTCCTGTTTGGATTCTAGATCATCTAAGCTTGTATATGTGCATACGGTTGAGTGCTTGCATTGCATATGATTTGCTAATAACTTGTGTGATGTATGATATGTCTGGTTATTCACTGAGTTATGGTTTCGCTCATACTCCAACAGTCTTTTCAGGTTTACTTTACGACCCTGGTTAGTCACTTCCAGGAATATGGCTCCGGTAAGAGCTTAGGAGCTGGAAGTCTATAGTTATATTTTGGTTTAATGGTTATGTACTATTAGAATAGATTATCTAGTTGTGAACTACAGTAAGATTATTTGGTTTGTAATAGTTCTGCAATGTTCTATGGTTAAGATAGAAGTTATTTACCAGTTTATTTCTTTCATGTATTTGTCATTTCTTATCAAGCAATTAAAAGATCCTGTTGTTTTGAAAACCTGTCGTTCTCTGAAGGTAATCTAGTAATAGTATACAAGTGTGACTTGTTTACTACTACTAGGGTATCCTTGGGGCATGACACCGCCAGCCTTCAATTCTAAGCTCTCGGCCTAAATACAATGGATGATGGCCTAAACTCAAGCTTGGAGCCTCGAAAGAAAATTTTCAAAATTATGGATTTTGGCCTATGCCAACATATAGGCCGTCGACGTACTCTTATAGGCTGCTGGCATACCAAAGAAGGCCGCCGGCCTAAAGTGCGGCTTTGAAGCTTATTTGTTTGCCCGAAGATTTTAAGCCGCCAACTTTGTTTCCTTCTTATCCAACCTATATCCTTACAAGAAACCACACTATAAATATGTCATATCTTCTTTGCTTTCTCTCATAACTTCTCCTAAACTTTTAGAAACCTTAGCAAACACTCTCCAAGGTAGATTTCTTTAAGGAATTGAGTAAGTGATCTCTCCTATTCCTTTAGTTCGTTTTAGAATGATTCTTTCTTAGATTTTCATTGTTGTTGATGAAGGAGGTTGATCATTGGTGGAAGTTGAAGGAAACCCTAAGTGTGGAAATTGGGGATTTGCAGTTCTACAATCAATTGAAGGAAGGTAAGAATCAATTTGGAACTATAATTCATAGATATTAAGTTTTTAGGAAAATTAAATCATATATGTTGTTGTGGATGATTAGTGAATGCATAAACAATGGTGAACAGGTATTCTTGTGAATTAGGGTTTCTTTATATCATTGGTGTTGATTTGGAGATCTTGGTTCTATAGTCAGGAAGGTGTGAGGTCCAAGGTTCAAGGTAAATATTGAATCCTTTCAATCTTTGTTATGTCAAGAGATGGAATCTTGTCTGGTAGTTGTGCTATTTTCGATTGAGGATTTTAAGGTTTTTGAGGAATTTGGAGAAATTAGCCTTCTAAGGTTTCATTATTTGGTGATCTTAGAAGACAGGTGTGTAGATCTAATATGAAAATTTTTATGTTTTGAGATTGTGGATTTTAGGGTTAGGGTTTAAATATGAATGTGAAATTGGATTTTGAATTGATGTATGTTATTATTCAGGTTTTGGTGAATTAGGGTTTATATCTGTGGTAAAGGATTGGTGATATTGAAGTTGTGGAAAGCGAATCCAGGTATGACCTTACCATGTTTGATTGTTTGTGCTTGTAGGATAAGTCGTTAAACTAACTTAATTATATTTGACTTTAAATGAATCAAGTGTTACTTGTGCTTGGCTGCGGTTAGTATAGAACTCATGGTAGAGAGAAACCATGAGAGAGGGTGATACTAACGCTGGCAACCTGATGATCCTTATGTGTCATTGTCCCGAGTAGAGTTGCACTTGGAGATGATTCCGGTATATCAAGAGTCGTTACCAGCTTAATTGTACAATGAAACTATATATATATATATATATATACACTATGTTGTCCTATGGTTTTCATCGAGGTCATGAGTTACTCTGGGTTTAGGATTAGTTGCAAATATTCCTAAATTGTGTTGGTTGCAAGCTAACGAAAAGATAATTAATTTGTGCTTGTTGCATTAGAATATAAGTTGTATGTGATTTTGTGATTTGCATGATCATGTGCATGTGCTTTCGATTTGGTGTATTGGGAGTTTTTTGCTCAATCCTTATTTTTTCCACAGGTACAGGTGAAGATTCTATAATTTATGACTTAACGGGCTATGAAATATTCGTGGACTATAGGGAAAGCAATAGTAGATTTGATCCTTCTGCCGATAATTGAGATTAGTGATCTTGGATCTAGTGCTTACAGGAAAGAAAAATAATATTTTATGATTAGTTTATTATTATATTGGAGATTATGTTATTTCTTTAATGTTAAATTGCTTTGTTTTATGATTTAGATGAAACGAGGACATTTTATTTCAAGTATCCTTTCTTTGACAGTTATTAGTGATATTTGAGATATATATTTGAAGATTAGAAATTATAGCCTTTGTGTGTCAATCTTGGCAGTGACATGTGACAGGTTGATAACGTCTTAGGTTAGGGCATTACGGTTATTATGCTCATAACCTAACTTTATTTATATATTATTAAATATATGTATATTTATATATATCTTAGAGCCTAAATTGCTCACTAACCTCTCATTAACATGCTTTTATTATTATTGCTCTTATTATTATGATTTTTCTTTTCTTTCTTTTCTTTTCTTTTGGAACTAGTCTATTCTCAGCTCAGAAGCCTTGATAAAGCTAAGACTCCTAATACTTGAGGGATACCGTGATAGAGCTAAGGTTCCCAATACTTGACCATTTTATTTTGTTTATATGCTTATTATATTTATTTCTATCTTATTATTTATTATTTTTACTTTTTCATTGCTACATATTCTTTCCTTCCTATTGTGTATTATTCTTACTTTTTCATTGCTACGTAATCATATTCATGCATGATTAGAAAGTTGTTGTCTTAATAAAAATAAAAATGGGTTCTTTCTTAAAAAAAGAAAAGTAAGCTAAATTTCTTAATAAAGGATTTTCAACAAGAGATATAAGTATTGTTTTTAATAAATTCTTTTCAATAGCTTAGATAGGCAAATCATAAATTTTAAAGAATTAATAATGAAGATTTCTTCAAATAATAAAAGGGACTCATTTCTTTTATAAATCGGAACTAAACACTCCATAAAAAGATAATTTTTAGCTTAAGATTTTAACCAAATTATATCTTTTATAAAACTTTTTCATCATAGACTTTGAAAATCACTTACTAAGTAAGCTTCTACAAGACTTAATTTTTAATATTGTTATTCTTTTTTCAAAGTTAAAATGAAATTTTTGCTAAGTTCTAATATTGATAATTCTTCGTTATGAAAGCTTTTCCTATAAACTTATATAAAAGGATTATGCCACCACTTGATAAATATTAAGAATAAAGCAAGGTTTTTAAATCAAGGTAAAATCAACTTACTATTTTAGAAACCAACTTAGAGAAATAAATTTTCCAATGAAATTTTAAAAAGGGTAAACTTATTTTTCTAAAGAAGTATAAGAATATTAAAGTAAAAGGAAAACATACATTTAACACGACTCCAAATATTAGACAACACCAACAACTTAAGAAAATTTTGAAAACATCATTTTTCAATCATTAGAAGTAAAATTGGTAAATAACTTAAAAAACCAAATTTTTAGAAATTAATTTATATTTGAAAAGTTAGAGATTGAAATTATAATAGGAAAACACTCACTTATAATAACCAAGAATTTTGAAGTTTTCCTTTTAGCAACTTAGAAAGGAAAAATTTTCAAAGTTTTCATCTTTTAAAACTCTCAATGACAAATTGTTTTGTGAAAAATTAATGTTGGCACAACACTACAAAAATCATGCATACCATATGAGTATATATATATGTTCAAAGGACTTTTCAACTATACAAATATCCATGTATTTGTTTAAGGATTTTTGGGCGAAGAAAAGTTTGAAAAATCATCTTTTAAGGGTTGGGAATTTTTTTGCTATTTTGTACCATGGTGCTTTGTAACCCAAATGACTTTTTATTACAAAAATAACCTTTGAAATGGATAAATCTTTTCAAGTAGGTAGGAAATGGTATATAATATGCGAAATTCCGAGTTAAAATGAGTAAGTTATGACCACTTTTATGTTGGAATTTCCTCTTATCCGAATTTGATGCAAATACTAAAATAGAATTAGAAAGTTCAAGTAGAATTTCCACAAAATACTCATTATGGGTATCTCTTTTGTTTAGATAACGAAGCTTGGGAGGATTTGTATTTGGAGGACTATTACAAATAAAGAATTGTAGCAAGGATGGTCGATTTTCTCTCTTACTTTTATGTACTTGTTTGTGCTTATCATTAGAGGCACTAGAAGTAGGAAAAAGATGAAAATGGAATATGCATGATAGTAATAGTGGAAAGTATACTAAGTATATCGAGACATGAATCGTTGTTAATTAAATTATATTTTATTTTTATGACGGAATGTCTGCAAATTCTGTAATTGTCTTTAAATTACCTTAATTACATATTAAGTTATATTAATTGATTCATGCATATCACGTAGTTAGACCATTTCATTTGCTACTATGCTCGATGGGATAAGAATATAGTAGTGGGGTTTGCGGGGACTCATAAGTCTATAAGATAGGCGAATAGGAGCCTAAAAGAACTATTTAAGAATGGGCGAATAGGAGCCCAAAAGAACTATTTCAGGATGGGCGAGTAAGAGTCCGAAATAAACTACATAAGTTGGAATTCAAAGATGGGTTTTAAAGAGCCCAAAACACCTAACCACCGAATGGAGGGGTAAATCCATCCAACATATGATTTCTGATAGATCATATGTATTTCTTGTTCACTTGCTTGATGCATCTCATATACTTGTTTAATAACTTGTTTGAATTTATTGATACAAGTACATAATCTAGGAATATTCTCACTAAGCTAGTTGAGCTTACATCCTAATAGACTTTTGTTGACACAAGATCGATATCTTCTTTACCCGAGGACTTCACATAACTGAGTGAAATTATGTTATGGGAAGCTTTTGGAAATCCTTTTGAAGATCTTAGAATAGATTTCCTTTAATATATTTTGGTTCTAGTATTGTTCCTTTATGTGAATGACTAAGTTGATATTTTCGTTTTTGGAGATTTATCAGGGAAATGCCCCTACAATGATGTAAAGATCATATTTCTATAATGTTGAAGTTAGTTATTTATCTAGATTTCTTGTATACTATAATTGCTATCTCGAACTACACATCCCACCGATGTTTTCTATTATTATGATAGACGTCTTACATATGGTGTTGAAGCTTTCCCATGACTTTGGAAAGTGATTCTTAAGTTTTAATGCCATATGTGACGGATTGTCACGTCTAGGGTACCCTTTAGGGTATGACATTGGTAATATATTTATATATATATATATATTTTCAGTTGATGAAACATTATTAGAAGTTAGTCTTATCACATAATAAAGTGAAAAGGACACAAAATAAACATTCATGTCGAGTTCTTGGCAATTTCAGGTTTTTTTTTCACCTTACATTTTAGTTTTTCTGCTTTAATTTTATTGTGCTTTGGTGCTTTCAATTTTATTAGTAGGAAGTTAACTAACATTACATATTTATTGTATTTTAGTATTCAAACTTCACTTTTAATTGCATTTTCATATTCTGTAACTCATTAGCTTAAAAATAATTAATTTTTGAATTTTTTTACATTAAGTCTTTGGATGATAATAAAAATGGTCAAAGAATACTAATTACGTTAATCAAGTGCACATATACATTAAATAAACATTACCTTGATTTAGATGAAATTAAATGAAAATTTTTAAGAAAACAAAATGATTGTTTGCTTAAAGGATTACCTAGAAGCATAGATTTTTTTTTTTTTTTTGGTGGGCCATAAGGGCTATTATCTAGAAGCATAGTTAAGGGACAGTAACTCAAAGTAGGGTAGAACTCATGTCTATAACACTTATGAAAAAAAACCAAAATATTAATCAAACAAAAATAATGATGACATTACCAATTTGTATTGCATTAAGTAGATGCAATACACTAAATTACACTTATATTGCCTTTCTAAATGTAATAAAGACCAAACAATACCATACTATATCACACTTTGTGTGATACCAAACAATACAAAAAAGGTACCAAAGCTATATCGCACTTAGTAAAAGTGATACCACAGAACACATATATCACTTATAGTTCATGCGATATGGCCCAAATAGTACCAATGTTATATTGCACTTGGTAAGTACAATACTCAAGAACACATATATTGTTTGTAGTTCATACAATACAACCTCACATTATGGCTTTACGGTTACAGAGTTAGGCAAGAAGATGTAAAAGATTGTCTATGAAGAGAAGAATACATGTAATTGTAAATGGCGATTTTACGCGCAACAAAAGCACTATGACTTTGACTTTTTAATTACAATAGTTGATGGCCCTCACATATGCACTATAGAAGCCTCAAATAGGATCATCCACAACTTGGTGAGACCTTTATGAGCCAATCTTTTATGGATCAAGCAATAAATGACCCATGTAAAGATCAACACCCCTAGACAACAAATTGAAGACACATATGAGTATGTAATGTCGATAAGGAAATTTTAGGGGTACAAAGAGGATAACAATTGAGAATGTATATGGTTAAATGAATCATACAACAAGCTACCAAAACTAATGATTGTCGGTAAGGAAACTACCTCAAGTACACATGTAGCATGGAAAATACAATCAACTAAGAAGGAAAATAAGGTGATATTAGGAAGATTATTCTGGGTATTTAGGCCATTCATATAGGCCTTCAAACCTCATAGGCCAGTCATCAGTATTGATGTCACATTTCTATATGGAAAATATCCCCATTGCTTGTTGATTACATGTAGCATGGATGGTTTAATGTAGTATCCTTGGCATTCACATTACTTGATGAAAAATTGGGGGTAACATAGTCATGGTTCTTGAAGAAGCTAAACCTATACCTTAAAGAATTTTGTGATGATGGCCAAACTCTATCTCTTAAATAAGACCGATGCACAAGTATAATAAAAGCATTAAAAGATAAAGAAGTTTGATGGAAACTACTCTTTGCACAATAGAGACTATGCATAAGACACGTTGATAGCAACTTCAACACTAAATTTAAATATCACTATTGAAAGAAGCAAGTTACAACAATAGGTCTTTAAATACAAGAAAGAAAATTTATATTCATATAGAAGAGATAAGAAAAAGGCATGCAATTCCTTTCAACTATTTTAAAACAACCCCAATAAGCAGCAAACACAGACATATGATCAAAGATTTAAGCATGGTCAAATGATAACAAACTTAAGTAAGAACTACAATGCGATCGTAAAGGTACAAGATCATTATTAGTATACCCTTGTTCTAAATCTTCTACAATGTGTAAGCTACTTCAAGATAGATGAGATAAAGCACATAAGGCTATCTCAAAAGGCAAAGCTTACATTAAATGGCTATAAAGAAAATAGAAAAAATGGAAAGGAGAAGCTACTTGACATAAAGTAATCACTTTTAGTAGAACATATAACATTTTTAAGGTCAAAGGGAGTATATGTAACCAATAATGGAAAGAAAGTTGGTCACTATCTTAAAGTTTATATATTATACAATATGTGTAGCTATAAAAATGGAAAACCTTCAAAATACCATGCTTACATGTCTTTGCGACCATGACACTTGTGAAAAATGGATCCAACGTAGAAAATTGAGAGATGGTTTCATTGGGAAAACTACCTCATCTGGTATAGGAACAATTTACAGCCTCTATGGGATAGACACAAATGGACAAATGGAGAAGGAATACCACATATGCATCAATTATATGAAAAGGCTAAAAAAAGGAAGACCACGAACATGCCAATTCCACAAAACTAGTTAGTATTGGTTCTTCGTCTTATAGTCATAATTGATATGTGTTGGATACTACTACCTCATGTAATGAATCATTGCATATTGGAACTCAAAACTGTAGACACCTTATTTTTGCCTCATATATCTTAATTTGGTTAGACATTTGTAATTTTAGCTTCAAAGAAAAATAAACAAAAAATGAATACAATAAAAAATTGAAATACCCCAAATTTTCAACAAGCTAAATTAGGGAAGTAATATGTAACATGAAAATATAAGAAAATTTTAACCTTAATTTAGACTTAAATTAATAAAATAGTTATATGACTAAATTAATTAAATAAAGAGAACTATAAGATATAATTTCAACCTAAATGATATAATAAAATTAATTGATTTAGTAATTGAATTAATTTTAGATTAGTGATTCAAATAAATTCAATTCATATTCTATCTTATCAAATTATTCAAATTATTTCTAAATGTCCTAATTAAGCCAATTTTATTTGCCCAAATTCAAATCTACTTTCCTAAATTTTAAAACCAAAGTCTAAATTCAAATAATTATATCCTAAATCTTAAACTTATAAAAATTAATCCTAAATCACTTAAAAAGCTACAACTAAATGCATTAATGTAAATTTCCAACACATCATTACACATATCAAAAGTCCAATTCACCTCTATTCCTACAAAATATTAAAGAGCTCAGTAAAATCACACCCATCAAATCACTATGTCATGCCCCAAAGGGTACCCTAAACGTAACAGTCCACCACATGCTAAACGAGACTTAAGAATCACTACCATAGTCATTCAAAAGTCTTGTATTAGTATGCAAGGCATTCCCTTATGACAATAGAATACATAAACCATTAGAGATAAATAGTTCAACCTGATAGGATAAACATAAAAATATAAACCACGATATCTTAGGATTAGTTATAAAGCATTAAGGGGCATTCCCCTGCTACACATAAGTCTAGGTATTATCTTTTTGGTAACACTTGATCTTTCTAGGTTCACTACTAAAAACTATACAAAACCAATCATAAACTTCTAAGGAGATAACTCCTAGTTTCGCATTACCTAATTTGGCTAGGTCTAGAGATGCAGCCATATGTAAGCAACTGCATTAGAAAGAAACTGTGGGGGTATAAGCTACGCTAGCTTAGTGAGTTTCACTTCAAAATTAAATGATCAACAAGTAATACATATCAGGCAAGTTATTTTAACAACCATATGAAATGTATAAGCACGTGAGCATACAATACATAAGACTTTCTGGAAATCTTATGTTGAATGGATTTACGCCCTTCATTCGGGGTTAGGTGCTTCAAACCCATACGACCATAAATTTCAATTTTTCTCATTTATATTGTAGTTGATATAGGTCCACCCACAATATTTTCAATTCCGGCCATTACAAACATTCGAGTTTACAGGTCCCTCGTTACCCAGCTATTATGACTTTTTCCATAAAGGTATATAACATATGTAATGTGACTCACATATAGTATGCATAGCAAATTTGATTATAAGATCATGGCATATTAATTTAACAATTTATGGGCGATCGTAGATATGGCAGACACTTCAATTCTATACTAGTTCATACAAGTATTTACAACAAGCTTATTTCGGTACTCTTATCATCGATTCACCCAAGTAGAACTCACATACACATAATAAAATTTTTATCTTACCCTAATTCTAATGCCACTAACGTTATAGGCACATTCACAAGCATATAATTTAAAGATAAGGCTATGGTCTCTGGTCTCTAATGGTAGTGATCTAGAAACACGAATTTCCCCCGATTCCAAAATCACCTAAACAAAGGAAAATACCCCAATGAGTATTTCATACCATAACTGATTTCAAACTTTTCAAATAAAACTCTTTAAATTCGTAATTTTCGTGGTAATTGGAATTTCCAACTTAAAATGGCCATAACTTGGTTAATTTAACTCAGAATTTCATAAATAAGCTATCGATTTCTATCTACTTCAAAAGATCTATCTATTTATGATGCTATTACTAAATTTTGAAAACATTTAGGTCTCGAAATGTCCAGATCAGATTTGATCAGTAACTAAAATTTGAAACTCCGAAATTATTTTGGGAAATTTGCATTATTTCTAACATGTAGATTATATATACATGCAATATCTACAAGTTATGATCATGTGTCACGCCTCAAGGGGTACCCTAAACGTAACAGTCCGCCACATGCCATATAAGACTCACAAATCACTACCCAAGTCCTTCGGGAGTCTTGTATAGATGTAAGGCGTCTCTTTACGATAATAGAATACTCGAATCGATGGAGTTAACAGTTTAATCTTGCATTCAATAGCATTAGAAAATAAATCAAAACACATATGTAATTAGTTACAAAATCTAAGGGGCAATCCCCCGCAAAAGAATATTAATTAGAGATCTATTAAAGTCATCCAGAGTCTTTTAGTTTCCTACTGAAGTCTAAACAAGTCTGAATACAACTTCTAAGGAAAACGCCTAACTCTTATACTTGAGCTGTAGGTTGTCTCGGTCTAAGCCATATGAATTTGTGTTGCAACAAATAAAAACTATAGGGACATAAGCTACACCAGCTTAGTGAGTGAGAACTTCCAAGATCACAATTATAACATATCAAACAAATAAGTGATTAATCAAACAAGTGATATGCATCAAACACATGAAATTATCAAACATATGTGTCATGCCTCGATGGTACCCTAGTAGTAGTAAACAAGTCACACTTGAATACTATCACTAGATTACCTTTAGAGAACGACAGGTTTTTAAAACAACGGGATCTTTTAGTTGCTTGATAAGAAATAACAAATATATGAAAGAAATAACTTAGTGAATAAACATTACAGAACTATTACAAACCATATAGTTCCTCTGAAGTACACAACTAAATAATCTATTTTCATAGTACATAACCATTAAACTAAAATATAACCGTAGACTTCCAACTCCTAAGCTCTTACCGGAGCCATACTCCTGGAAGTGACTAACCATGGTCGTAAGGTAAACCTGAAAAGACTGTTGGAGTATGAGCGAAACCACAGCTCAGTGAATAACCAGACATACCATACATCATACAAGTGATTAGCAAATCATATGTAATGGAAGCACTCAACCATATGCACAGATACAAGCTTGGATGATCTAGAATCCAAACAGGAAAAAGATTTATGCCCTCTTTTTAAGGGTTGAAGAACCATACTTTATGACCCACATGCCCAGGAGAGACTAAGTACACAGGAGAATCAACGATTTCTCGTTTTAAGGTTATCACTTTGAATATAATCGATTAAACTGACCATCTCCTGTAATCCCCTTAGAAACTCCCTAAGTATTAATCATTTCAAAGTGATACTACGGGCGGCGTTCTTTGGTGCCACTTAGTTCCCGTAGAACCGACAGCCCAAAGAATACCTTGGAAGAACTAACATATTAGAACACAAGCATAAATAGAGAACCGAAATATTAATACGTAGCAGGTTGTCACCCCAATATATATGCAATAATGCAATTCGTGCAATGCATGATCAGATTATTTTGTTAAGTCAATAATTCTTAATCAAGTTCATGGTGACCATATATTACACACAATCATCATTATACTACTTCACAATATCAAATCATTGCATTATCACTTTTGTAAGAGTATCTTAACAATCATATAATTAGATCACAACATATTTTCAACAATACAATCGTTTGATTATCTTTGCATTACATATTCAACTACTTACAAGCACAAATAGTATAATATGACCGAATTACTTACCTGCTCATACCGACTAAGTCGTAGTAATCAGCTGGTATATCCTCTAGTGTATCAAAGTCACCTATTAAGATGAATAAAGTATTCATCAATATAAATTAACTAAATTCCTATATGTGATTAGTGTTGTAGACTCATTTTATCAAGTTTTGGTAATTACTATTACTCATTTTATGTTATTCTATACTGATCTCAATAGAAAATTATCTCTATTTATTATTTCTTAGTGTTGTCGTGTTTCTCTTATTTTATCTCGTATAATTATTTTTTTTTTAGGAGTCACATTACTCAAAAATTTAACTTATTTCAATTTCCATTCTTACCTATTTTATCTATTTAAAACAAATATTTGACGAGTTATAACTTTTATTAACACTAAATATTTTCCCTTAACTCTAGGGTTTTAAGAATTATTAATCAAAATTTTCTAAGTATTTGTATTTACTTATTTACTTAATGAATTCAGTATTGGTACATATATGTAATATATAATCAGTAGGTATATTACACATATATATGTATATATATACTCTGTTTGTTTTAAAAACTAGCTTTCGTTGAAGAAATTTGCTTGTACGCCGGCTCAAGGCCGCTGGCTTTCAAACCCAGGTGCCGATGTAGACTTGATTTCGAGAATTATTTCATATAGGGTGCACCGACTTTGAAAGTTATCGGCTTTCAACGTACGCCGGCCCTACGCCATCGGCGTAAATCTCCAAGTAACCGGCTTACACTCAATTTTTATGTGAAAATTATTTTTACGTAGTCTTTGATCAATGTAAGCCATCTCTATGCCGCCGGCGTTGAGCAGTTACACTGCCGGCTTTGAGACAATGTTGGTACTGCTCATCATCTTCCTCGCTAATCCGATTCATGTTCTTTAAATTTTCCACGTTAAAAACATTACTAAACCATTTGTAAGTGTTTATATATCTTATACATAGTCAAACAACAACTCTTAACACTTCTATTTACATATATATTTAGATCTTGATTCTTACTAAAACATAGTTAGGGTTTTGGATTGTTAACTCGTTTGAGCTCGTCCGATGAAATTCGAAGCTTGTAGTTATGTTTATTACATTCCTAAGATTATTAGAAGTCAGTTATAAAGCTTAGATTTGAAAGAAAATCATTTGAATCACATCAACTTACCTTTGAACTCGTATTCAAGGGTTTTTAGTATTGTTTTTCCTTTGATCCGAACTTGAATGTTTTGTTCGATTTGATTTTTGTTTCCAGGTGGTTTTAGTTGCTAATTGAGAGTGGATTTGTTCTGAAAATTTGAGAGATAATGTAGTTTGTTTGTTTCTTCATTAAAGTCATTAAACACACATATATATAGAAGGAGAAGAAGAGCGAAGTTGCGGCTGTTTTCCTCCGAATTCTCCTCCGATTTTGGCTGCATTTCATCTATTATTTTCATGTTAATTAATACTAGGGTGAGTTGTCATTGTTTGATTGGTGTGGAGGTTGCTTTTGTTGAAAAATTTGGGTAAATTATTGTTGGATTTTAGCTCTTTCTCCTTCCCGTATCTTTCCTAGCCGAATGCACCGAATTTATATATTATATATTAATTTATTATTTAGTTTAGATTTTAAGATAATTTAACGAGTTATACGGGTACAAATTAGCTAATATTTGGGAGTTTTTGTACAAAAATATGTTTATAGGAATATACAAAACACTTAGATTATCAAATAATACAATTTTAGATTCTATATATACATAATTAACTATTCGTATAATTTTATCTCCCGTGATTAAAATTTCTTAAGCTCTTTAGGTCAATTTTTGTTTGAGGCTTTAATAGCTTAAGAAAACTCGGTTTAGAACAAAAGCGTGATTTGATTATTTATTTCAAGTTTGGATTTTGAGTTATACAACAGTTTATGTTTTCGGTGTGTATTTATATTCCTAACAGTTCATCTTTAGATCATCGTATTCCATCTATAAGCGTAGATAATTATTTACTTATTATCGTATTTGATATAGGGGCTAAACTATATATATATATCTTTAGTTTGTAATACTTAATGTGAAATCTTATTAGTAGCTATTAATACTATCTAGGGATTTTGAATTTAGGGTTTAAGTTTGAGTACAGGCTCATTAATGTTCGTTGTTCTAATCTCAAATTATTATCGGGATCAAAAACAGTCATTTAATCTCTTTATTTATATTTTTCTATTTAAATCTTATTGTATATCAGGGTTTGGGTTTAATTTTAGATTTTCTTTTAATCATATCTTGAATTATTCATTCAAGATACGAAATCTCGTTTTTGGTATCAGCTAGGGTTAAAGAAATTCTTTATTCGAATTCAAAATCCTTTATTTAACCAAATTCTAGGTATTAATCTATTCTTAGACTTTAATTAGAATCTAAATCTATTATCTAGTTCATACAATCTATTATAAAGTTGTGTATTAATGTGGAAAATTCCCGGGGTTATAATATGACTAGCCAGAAATCATATGTGGATAGACTTACACCATCCATCCCGAGTTAGCAGATTAACGAATACTATAGTACTCTCGATATGCCATTTAGGATCATGGTCAACCAACTTATAAGTTCATTTGTGGATCACGATTAACCAACTCATTAATTCATTTATGGATCACGATTAACTAACTTTTACACCTTTAGGATCACGGACAACCAACCAATGCTAATGCTCCATTCCTATTTATGATATGAATGAGTCCATATTTATTTTCAATCCCGAATAGTCAATTATACCAATTCTTCAAGTGATCAATCAATAATCGCAGACAAGCAATCCTAATTCCTCCATATAAGCAATAGTTAATCATCCAGCTTCGATATTTTTACAATCCATTTCTCATATCAACAACAACCATACAAAATTCCCATTCATCCCCATCATGCATATCCATTTTATCTTTACCAAATATCAAGTGCAACTATTTAGTAATAATAATCCAGTGGTAGAGAATCGTTGGTTTCGAGGTCACCTAAAAAGGAAGAAACACCCTAATAAGTATTTCATCACTTAAATTATCTAAACTATATATCAAAACTTAGTAAATTCGTAATTCTCGTCATTTGTGGAAGTTCCGACTTAAAACGACCATAATTTGGTCATTTTAACTCGAAATTTCTCAAATTATATATTGATTTCTATTTACTTCGAAAGATCTACCTAATTCTAATATTATTTTCAAGTTTTGAAAATTTTTGGGTCACGACACAGTAGGATCAGTTCTGGTTAGTAACAATTTTCCAAATCCGAAAATAGTTTTGTAAATGTTTCAAATGTTTCTACTTTATAAATCAATTATACATGCAATATTAATGATTTCCTATCATGAATGGCATGTTATGAGTTTAATTTGTGCATGATCTTGATGATGTTGACTAAAAGAAAATTTTAGAACTCTTCATTTTTCAAGACTCCAAGAATATTTACTTCTAAAAAAACTAGTTTCCTAACTTTGGTAAATCCCTTGTGTTTTGGAATTATTTCTTAGGAATTTCTAGTTATCTTTGCTAGAATTGAGTCTTCATAATATTTATTACTTAGGACCTTCATTTCTACATAAAAATTCCCATTTGATACTTTGTAAACAAGTTTTCAAGTAAGATTTATTCTAAAATCCGAATTTTTAGAAATTTAGTTTTTGAATGTTTTCTTTAAAGAAAACTTGTTTAATGCGTTAAAATTTAAGGCTTTATTATATCTATCCCCTAAGGACTTCATTTCTTAATTAAAACTTTTATTTTGAGTTTGGAAAATAGGTGTTTCTATGACCTTAATCCAAAATTACGAATTTCTTAAGTTGACTAGTAACTCAAAATTTCCTATCTTATTTCTACACTTTGTTTTACACATTATTCTCATCAAATTTCATTTTAACTTATAGAAATCATTACTTAATGATATTTATTACTTGTACCCTTCATTTTTCATATAAAACGTAAGTTTTAGAGTTGATAAAAGGGTTTTTAAAACATGGCTTTGAAGTCATACGAATTTTTCATTTGGACATTTCGAACAAAAGTTTTTCTTTTTAAGTTTCTTGTCTCATCTAACTAAAGATCTATTAACTACCATATTTATATATACAAGACAAAACCTTTATGAGTATTAATGCATTAAAACACAAAATATTCATAAGATCATGAATGTCAAGTATAACATGAACATCTAAATGCTAGATCTACTACTTATGATGTATGAAATGAAGTTTGAAAGTATGAACATGGATTTTTATGCAAGATCTCTACTTTACTCTACTATTATATGCATGAACATGAAGATAATCCAACAAAATCACATTTAAACACAAGATCTACTCTTATGATGGCTTGATATTCATGTAGTGATATTTTCTTGTCCCTAGCAACTGCTCATGGAGACTTAAATGCGAAAATACCCATGAATACTCTTGCCATTACAAGGTTTAATGTAGGAAAGGATTAGGATTCATCACCTAAGGCTTGAATCAAGAGGAAAATAAAGAAGAAACAAGCTTTGTGAGTGTGTGTGTGGTGTGTGGAAGCTCACGGCCAAGAGGAGAAAATAAAGAGGATTTTACTTTGAGTAAAAAACTGAAAGAGTAGAAATGAGGAGAGAGAGTATAAATGAGTATATATATGGAGTAAATTAGGGTTATTGACTTAATAAATTAGATAAAAAAAATACAAGTGAGGGCATAAGAGGGGGGGGGGGGGGGCGTGTGGTTGGGGAGTTGCGTCGGTTTGAATGTGGGGAGGAGAGAGGGAGAGTTGAAATTGCTTTATTTTACAATTTATGTAAAAAGTCTTAATTTGTAATAATTTGTTAAGAGACAAAAATTTCTTGGGAAAAAAAAAATAAAATTGAGTGTTTACAAGGATGTAAGACTAGGGTATGGCTTGTGAGTGTAGTAAGTTTTACTTGTGAATAATAATGAATAGTAAACAAGATAATTACTTTATCAGTAGTAAAGAAAATACGAGAAAAGGCTATATCTATAATTTTTATAACCCAAAAAATTATAAACTTATATTTTTTTAAATCCTTATTAAATTTTGGTTCTAAAGAGTATTCCGAAATATTTTTTTGAATTTCTAGTTTCGAGACTCGCTTTTCCATAATGGATCTCAGGAAGGCTTGGAATAGAGAATTTTTCGAAATTAGAACTTTTAATGGTTTGAAATATACTTTAAAATGATATTTCACATTAAATTATTTTACAAAAGTTCTTTTAGTTTGAAACTGAAGGAAAGAATCTAGTGTTCCTGGTTTCTCTCACAAGATTAAACTAATCCAGTTTAGGGTTTTGGTTTCCGGTTTTCGAAGTTTACTTGGTTACTAGGAAAACCAGGGTTTACATCATGAATGTCATATATGAGCTATCTAAATGTAATATCTTATGATTCTTGATTAAAATGAATTTTGCAAAAACTTTCTCCTTGCAATAATGTCATGAACACTTGTTTGAGAAAACTAGCTTTACTCCTTTGAAAATTATACATATTCGTACTATGATAAGGACTTGATGACCT
>JAMXBD010004563.1:0-54900 GCA_024138025.1 Combretum micranthum | reverse complement strand
TGCTTCCAAGCCTTGTATTGAAAACTCCAAATTAACCTTTCAAATTCCTTAAGGAGTTCTTTCTGTTTTTGTCATCATTGAAGTTACTTTTCCATAATTTTTATGACTTAATGCATCGCTACAGCATTACCTTGCCAGGATGATAATTAATGGTTAAGTCATAATCCTTAATCAATTCCAACCATCTACGTTGTCGCATATTTAATTCTTTCTGTGTAAATATATACTTAAGACTCTTGTGATCTTTATCTATTTTGCATTTTTTTCCGTATAGATAATGATGCCAAATCTTAGTGTGAAAATAATAGAAGCTAATTCAAGGTCATGAGTGGGATAATTTGTAAACCCCGTGAATTTTCACCTTAGTACCCGATTTTATAATAGATAGTATAAATAGATAATGGATTTAGATTCTGATTGAGGTCTAATATTAGGATAACCATTTAATTTTTTGGATGAATAAAAGATTTAGGAACTGAATAAGAGTTCTTTAACCCTAGTTAATGCCGAAAACGAAATCTTGTGTCTTTTGATCTCGATAATGATTCAGAACTAGAATAACGAGTAGTAATGAGTTTATATTTAGATTTAAACCCTAATTTGAGATTTCTAGTTAAATTTAAAAGCTATAATAAGAATTTATGTTTAGTATCAAAACTAAAATATAAACATAGTCTAATTCTGTATGAAGCCCAATACTGTATAAATGACCATATACGCTTATAACTAGAAAACGATGATCCAAAAATGAATTGTCAAGATTTTAAATACACAACGGAAATATAAACTGTTGAATAACTCAAAATCTAAACTTCAAATGAATAATCGGATCACACTATTGTTCTAAACCGAGTTTTCTTGAGCTATCGGAGCCTGAAACGAAAAATTGACCCAATGAACTTAAGAAATCCAAATCGCGGGAGATAAAATTTTACGAATAAATTAACTACGTATATATATAACCTAAATTTGTATTATTTGGAAATCTAAGTGTTTTATAAACTATACTCATACTTTTGAAAAACTTCCAAATACTAGCTATATATACCCGTATAACCGTATAATTAACTCAAACTTTAATTAAATAAATAAACTAATGTATATATGCATGTTCCGTGCATTCGGTGCAATTTGAAGAGGAAGAAAGCAACCGAATGTTCTCAATAATTAACCCAAATTGTCAACAAAAGCAACCCAAGGACCAATCAGGAAATGCCACCTCAACTTGACAATAAATGCATGGAAAATAACAGCTGAAAGAGATCAAATTCGGAGGAAACAAGGAGAAACGGCTGCAGCTTCACCTTCTCTTTCTCTTATATATATATATAATCAAATGCATTAATGAGGAACAAACAAAACTCCTTCACTCTCAGGTTCCACAGCACGAAATAGACTCCCAAATATCCACCAAAACAAATCAAAAACAAAGAAAAACTAGATCATAAACCACCAACTCGGATCAAAGAAAAACAAAGCCAAAAACCTCAAAAACGAACCTCAAAGGTAAGTGACATATTTAAAGGATTTTCGTTCGATATGATTTGTAACTGACTTAAAATCATCTTAGGAACATATTAAACACAAACACAAGCTTCGGATTGCACTCAAAGAGCTCCAACGAGGTAAAACTTCAAAACCCTAGTTTTACTTTCACAAAATCGAATCTATATTTATGTGTTTAAACGTGTTAAAAGTTGTTGTATATCCTTATATATGATGTATAAACTCTTAGAAGTAGTTTAAGTAAGTTTCTAACGTGTAAAAACCAAAGAAAAAGAATCGAACCGAGGAGGAAGATGATGAACAGTGCAACGCTGCCTCAAGGCCGGCAGTGTAAACGATGTACGCCGGCGGCTTACATGGATAGGCCGGCGGCTTACAGGCGGCTTACACTCAAACAGAGGCTACGTAAAATAATTTTCACGTAAAATACGACGTAAGCCGGCTACCTGGAGATCTACGCCGGCGGCGTAGGGCCGGCGTACGTTGTAAGCCGGCAGCTTTCAACACCGGTGCTTTCGATAAGAAATTTTTCTTTAAAATGATTTACACCGGCACCTGGGGATTTAGGCCGGCGGCCTTGAGCCGGCTTACAGCTAAAATTTTGCAACGAAAGCTTTTCTGACCTAAACCGAATATATATATATATATAATATCTACTAAGTATGTATATATGTTTGTTATATAAATATGTATTAGATAATGACTTTAATACAAATATTAAGTCTATTTAGAATTTTATCTATTAACTTTTGAAACCCTAGAACTAAGAAAATATTTAGAGTATTATTAGTCTAATATTTGTTTTAACAAGATAAAATATATAAGAATGGAAATTGAAATAAGTTAATTTCTTGAGCAATGTGACTTCTAAAAATAACCAAACAATTATGTGAGATAAAAATAGGAAAAACCCGACAATACTAAGTATTAATATCGAGTCTAGGACACAAGGCACATGTAGGAATTTAGCTAGATGATATTGATGAATATTTTGTTTTAAATAGGTGAATTTGACTCATTAGAAGATCTACCAGTGGACTACTACGACTGAGTCGGTATGAGCAGGTGAGTAATTCAGTCATATTGTACTGGTTGTGATTGTAAATAGTCGAATATGTAATGCAAGATAAACAAATGAGTGTTTGTTGAAAGTTGATATGATATGATTGTATGATTGCTAAAATATCTTTATACAAGCGATAACGCAATGGTTGGTGTTGTGCAATAGTATAATGATGATTGTGTGTAATGTATGGTCACCAAATTGATTAAGAATTTGACTTAACAAATAATATGGACATGCATTGCACGAATTGCATTATTGCATATATGGTTGTGACAGCCTGCTACGTATTAATATTTCGGATCTCTGTTTTTGCTTGGTTGATCCAATGTGTGAGTCTTCCAAGGTTCTCTTTGGTCTGGCGGTCCTATGAGGAACTAAAAGGCACCGAAGAACGTCGCCCGTAGAATCGCTTTGAAATGATTAATACTTAGGGAGTTTCTAAGGGGATTGCAGGAGATGGTTTGTGGAAGCCACTATATTCAAAGTGATAACATTAAAACGAGAAATCGTTGATTCTCCTGTGTACTTAGTCTCTCCTGGGCAGGTGGGTCATTGAGTTTTGTTCTTCAACCCATTAAAAAGAGGGCGTAAATCTTTTTCCTGTTTGGATTCTAGATCATCCAAACTTGTATCTGTGCATATGGTGAGTGATTGCATTGCATATGATTGGTTAATGACTTGTGTGATGTATGGATGTCTGATTATTCACTGAGCTGTGGTTTCGCTCATACTCCTACAGTCTTTTCAGGTTCACTTACGTCCCTGGTTAGTTACATCCAGGAATATGGCTCCGGTAAGGGCTTTGAAGCTAGAAGTCTACAGATCTATTTTAGTTTGATGGTTATGTACTATTAGAGTAGATATTTAGTTGTATACTTCAACAGAGATATATGGTTTGTAATAGTTTGTAATGGTTATTCACTAAATCATTTCTCTCATATATTTGTTATTTCTTATCAAGCAACTTAAAAGATCCTGTTGTTTTAAAACCTGTCATTCTCTGAAGGTAATCTAGTGATAATATTCAAGTGTAACTTGTTTATTACTACTAGGGTACCCTCGGGGCGTGACAGAATTAAGTTGGTATCAGAGCATGGTTGCTAGAATAAGAAAGATGAATATGTGAAAGAATTGCATTTAGTGAATGTGTAAATTAGATTTAGTTAGCATTATTAGTAGTAGTTGGGTAGTCATGGTAGAATTATACTGCACAACTAGGAATAAAGTATGTGTGATTATTATTAATCATGCAAATTTTATTGTGTGTGCAGACTAATCCTGCTACGTGTCACATTAGATGGGAGATCTTTAGTATGCAGGAGGAGGAGACTTTGACAGACTACAGGCGCAGACTACGAGTTCTGGTAGAGGACTTGTATCTGAGCGGGATTACTAAGACTTTGGATGAGATCCTCAGCACCTGGAAGAGAGGATTATTGCCTTTGTTTAAAGGCTGGTTATTCTTGATGGAGCGGGCTTTTCCAGATAATGGATCAGCTATAGAGACGCTCTACAGATTTGAGAGGTGATAGTGCAGAAAGGAGGTGGTCTGGAGATCGATAACATAGCATTTATAG
Source organism: Combretum micranthum (assembly GCA_024138025.1). Lineage (NCBI taxonomy): Eukaryota > Viridiplantae > Streptophyta > Magnoliopsida > Myrtales > Combretaceae > Combretum > Combretum micranthum. Next base: position 50,751 of record JAMXBD010004563.1, on the reverse strand, counting down.
TCTCATCCAGATCAGAGAGGCCAGAGCTCCCAGATTTTAGAGTCTGGGTAGAGATTGGCAGAGGAGCAGTCTATGCTCATGATGTGAGGCAGGATCATGCCCGGGTCAGAGGTGATGCGCCTATGATGATGATTTGATGCTGCACGACTCAGCAGGTGCAGTCACTCTAGACGCATGTTGATGAGGAAACCGCCTATTATCCCTGAGATAGCAGGTGAGTTCCAGCGTCCTGCTGCAGTACAGGATCGAGTGTACAGGAGACAGTTCAGACTACTGTCCACATGAGGAGTATCACCACAGAGCTGTTAGATGAGAGAGAGGGTAAGAAAAGAAGGATTGAGGCAGAGAAGTATGTCTCAGATTATAATTATGCCAGATGGATTGGATCAGCACAGGGAGGATGGATTGAGAGAGATATTCCATCTAGAGCTGAGGATGAGAGGAGGCCAGCACCCAGAGGCATTAGGGTGATGGACACAGCCCTGACTTTGGCACCTCCAGGGACGAGAGTGTGATGATTGAGATCGATGATAGTAGTTCTGAGGGAGAGGATGATTATCCACGATTAGGCCCTCAGGAGAAGGGCAAGGGTCGTCTTCATCCCAGTCCCTGAGTTTGACTTGAGTATTATATGATGATGTGTATTATCTGTTATGATGACATTACAGACGATATTAGTAGACTTTTGATGACTTATATATGTATCTTTTGATGACTATGATAGGAAGCTAAGTTAGGGTAGTGCAATTTTTGGATATGTACATAATGCACTAACCATGAAAAGCTTTGATGTATTTTGGTTATGTATATATATGTGTTGCATATATACATATGAATGATCTTGATGACTTTTGATAAGACGAGTTATGATCTGACTTAAGTAATATGTTTAATGTTAATAGAATGCCAAGGGGAAGAAATAAAAGTAGAAATGCCAGAATTTCTGGGATCCACCAATAGATGCTCCTGCAGAACCTCAACCGAATTGAGGATGTTTTACAAAGTCTTCAACAACAAAATGTTTTGATTTTGCAAGCTTTGCAAAACATGCAAGCCACAAATGGAGCACCACCTGTTGGAGCACCAGCAATGACTCCACCAAATCCTAGAAGGAATGAAAGGCATACTCCACCGGTTCAATTTCAGGAAAATGGACCAGTGAATCCAAATGAGTCTGCTGCTGAGGTACAAGGACCCCTCAATATGAACAGGAATTGCCACCACCACCACCTTTACGACCTCAGAGGAATTTGTTGCCGGAATTCATTAAGTGCAACAGATATTTTGAGGGAATACCGGGAAAGCCAGAGGAAGCTGAAGATTGGCTAGCTCAGATTGAGCGATCCCTTGATGTTTTTCAAGTGCCTGAAGCTTTGAAAGTATCTTATGGAACTTATTTGTTAAGGTTAAGAGCAAGGATATGGTGGAATTCGAAACAAAGAAGTTTGTCCCAACCAATTACTTGGGAAGTATTCAAACGAGAATTTTTGAAGGAGTATTTTCCAAGCAGCCTAAAAGCAAAGTATAGCACTGACCTGATGAATTTGACCCAAGGAGCTAAAACCATTGATGAATATGAGCATGAGTTTAATCGGTTGTTGCAATTTGCTCCAGATGCTTATCGGACAGTGATGAACTTAAGAGACAGACTTTCATGGCTGGACTCGAACCTCATTTCCAAAGAAGACTTGCTGAATTTGAGATTGATAACTTTGCAGCTATGTTGGAAAAAGCTCGTATTATTGAACGTGCAAGGAAGTATGAACTTGAGAGGTATAAAAAGAAAGGAACTATGTTCGGGAAAAGAATGTATGATGGTTCTACAGCAAGTTCCGTGCCTAAGAAGGTTAAATTCTTCAAACCTTTCAATGTGAACAAAGGAGGAGCAATGGGGAAGAATAATGTAACTTGTTGGAAATGTAAAGGTTCTCATTACCCAAGGTATTGTCCACAATTACAGAACAAATGTTATTATTGTGGGGACAGTGGGCATATGATAAACGATTGTCCAAAGAGAAAAACTGCAACTTGCTTCATATGCAATAAAGTTGGGCACATATCACCCAATTGCCCACAGAAAACAAGTGCGGTAGCTGGATCTTCACAATCTAAAGGAGTGATTGGAGCCTCAGGATCGAAAAATGGGAATGTTAACAAAGCCAGTGCAACGGCCAGAGTTTTTGCTATGTATGGAAGTCCTGTGGAGGATGTGGAGATTGAGGAAGGAGATGAAGAAAATATTGGGAGGAAGTTGATCCCGAAGAATATGGACTCATTGCAGGTATGTAAATATATATGTGTTTATTTAAAGTTATTAGACACAATCACAAGTAGATGAGTAGTAGAAGTCTTTATAAGTTGAAAATAACATGAGCTTAATAATTGATACTTAGGATCCATTCAAGTAGGGGATCAGACTGCGTATGCTTTGTTTGACACTGGAGCAACGCATTCTTTCATAAATACCGGATTAGCAAGCGTATAAGAATACCAATTGGGAGCATGAGTAAAGAATTGAGAGTTACTACGCCAACTGGAGATTTAGTGGTGACACGGGAAATGATCAAGAATTGTCCAATAAAGATCGGAGATCATGAATCAATTGCTGATTTAATTCTGATAGAGATGCAAAAATATGATATTATTTTGGGTATGGTTTGGTTAACGCTGTAAAAGCAAAAGTTAATTGCCATCTCAAAATAGTATCTTTTGTCAATAATCAAGGAGAAAGAAAAGAATATAAAGGTGAGATACTCAGAGAAGTCAGAAGTAGGATAACAGCAATTGAAGTGGAAAATGAGAAGATATGGAGATGAACGGTTGTATTCTTGGAGCAACTGAAGGTGAATCCAAGAAATTGGATATTCATACCATTCGAACAGTATGTGAATACTCAGATGTATTTCCAGACGAGTTACCGGGATTACCCCCACATAGAGAAGTGGAATTCTCAATTGATTTGATACCTGGAACCGAACCAGTATCAAAAGCTCCGTATCGAATGGCACCTGTGGAATTGAAAGAATTGAAGGTGCAGTTACAAGAATTGTTGGATAAAGGATTTATCAGACCCAGTGTTTCACCTGGGGAGCACCCGTACTGTTTGTGAAAAAGAAAGATGGATCAATGAGACTCTGTATCGATTACAGGGAATTAAATAGGGTAACTATCAAGAACAAATATCCTCTACCCAGGATTGATGATCTTTTTGATCAACTGAGAGGAGCAAAGGTATTTTCCCGAATTGATTTAAAGTCAGGATATCATCAAATCGAATCAAAGCAGAAGATGTACCAAAGACTGCATTCCGAACTAGGTATGGTCATTATGAATTTTTGGTCATGCCATTTGGATTAACCAATGCACCAGCAGTTTTTATGGATCTGATGAATCGTATTTTTAGACCTTTGCTGGATAATTGTGTGATTGTTTTCATAGATGATATACTTGTATATTCGTCTAATGAAGAACAACATGATGAGAATTTGAGAAGTGTGTTACAGATATTGAGAGACAATAAGTTGTATGCCAAATGTCTAAGTGTGAATTTTGGCTTAGCAGTATATCATTCCTTGGACATATTGTTTCTGAGAAGGGATATCAGTTGATCCTGCAAAAGTTAAAGCTATTGTGGAATGGAAAAGACCTGAAACTGTTACTGAAATTAGGAGTTTCTTGGGATTGGCAGGATATTATCGAAATTTGTGAAGGATTTCTCAAAGATTGCACGACCTTTAACTCAATTGACTCGAAAGAATGAGAAATTCGAGTGGAATGATGTACGTGAACAAAGTTTCCAAGAGTTGAAGAAAAGGTTAATATCAGCACCAATCTTGGTCTTGCCCAATGACAAAGATTTATATACTGTCTATAGTGATGCATCTAGAAATGGATTGGGATGTGTGTTAATGCAAAATGGAAAAGTAATAGCATATGCTTCTAGACAATTGAAACCACATGAGATGAATTACCCCACTCATGATCTAGAATTGGCTGCTATTGTTTTTGCACTCAAGATTTGGCGTCACTATTTGTATGGGCAAAATGTGAAATATATACGGATCACAAGAGTTGAAGTATATATTTACACAAAAAGAGTTGAATATGAGACAAAGGCGATGGTTGGAATTAATTAAAGATTATGATCTTACCATTAATTACCATCCGGGTAAAGTGAATGCTGTGGCAGATGCATTGAGCCGGAAAAGTTATGGAGAAGTGGCTTCAATTCTAACGGAACAAAAAGAACTTATCAAGAATTTGAGAGATTAAACTTGGAATTCTCAATACAAGGTTTGGAAGCTGAGTTAGGAAATCTAATTTTGGAACCTACTTTGCTTCAAAGAATTAAGAAGCCCAGAAGGAGGATATTGAAATTCAAGAAATTAAACAGGGAATATCCCAGGAAAGTACAAAGATTTTCATGTGGATGGAGAAGAAGTATTGAGAATGAATAAAAGATTGTGTGTGCCACATGATGAAAGCTTGAGGAAGGAATTAATGCATGAAGCGCATTACTCTGGATATTCTATACACCCAGGAGAAACAAAGACATATCAAGAGCTGAAAAGTGCGTATTGGTGGAATGGAATGAAAAAGGATATTGCAGAATTTGTTGCTAAATGTGATGTATGTCAAAGGATCAAAGTGAACATCAAAAACCAGGTGGATTGTTGAAACCATTACCAATACCTGAGTGGAAGTGGGATCAAATTTCTATGGATTTTGTGCTCATTACCCAAAACAAATGCAGGTCATGATGCTGTTTGGGTTATTGTGGATAGACTTACAAAATCAGCTCATTTCTTGCCAATTAACATGACATATCCATTGGAGAAATTGGCACGAATATATTTGAAGGAGATTGTGAGATTGCATGGTGTGCCTGCTGGTATAGTATCAGATAGAGATCCACGGTTTGTATCCAGATTTTGGCAAGGATTACAAAAAGCTTTGGGAACCGGTTGAATTTCAGTACAGCTTATCATCCTCAAACTGATGGACAAACTGAAAGGACTATTCAGACATTGGAAGATATGTTGAGAGCATGTATTATGGAATTCAAAGGAAATTGGGACCAACATTTACCATTAGTGGAATTTGCGTACAATAACAGCTACCATTCAAGCATAGGAATGCCACCTTATGAAGCTTTATATGGTAGAAAGTGTCGGTCACCATTATTCTGGGATAACTTGGAGAAAGTATTGGTTGGACCTGAATTGGTTCAAGAAACTAATGAAAAGATTTCGTGATAAAGCAAAGAATGAAAGCAGCACAAGATAGACAAAAGAGCTGGGCAGACTTGAAAAGAAGAATTGGAATTTAATGAAGGAGAACATGTATACTTAAAGTAAGTCCAATCAAAGTCTTCATGGTAGACAAACAAAAGGCAAGTTGAGTCCTAGATATATTGGACCATTTGAGATATTGAACGAGTTGGGAATCTGGCATATCGTCTTGCATTGCCACCTAATTTGTCTGGTATACATAATGTTTTCCATGTATCGGTTCTAAGAAAATATGTACCGGATCCAGATAAGATAGTGGAACTAGAACCAATCGATTTGAAGGAGAATTTGACTTATGAAAAGCATCCAGTTAGGATTTTGGACCAAAAAGTGCAAGCTCTCAGGAATAAAGAAATCCATACGTCAAAGTATTATGGGATCACGGACAGAAGAGATTACATGGGAATTAGAAGAGGAGATCAAGAAAAGCTATCCTCATTTGTTTGAAAACTCAGGTACGCACTCAAGCTTTGAGGACAAAGCTTATTTTAAGGGGGGGAGAATATAAACCCCGTGAATTTTCACCTTAGTACCCGATTTTATAATAGATAGTATAAATTAGATAATGGATTTAGATTCTGATTGAGGTCTAATATTAGGATAACATTTAGATTTTTTGGATGAATAAAAGATTTAGGAACTGAATAAAGAGTTCTTTAACCCTAGTTAATGCCGAAAACGAAATCTTGTGTCTTTTGATCTCGATAATGATACGAAACTAGAATAACGAGTAGTAATGAGTTTATATTTAGATTTAAACCCTAATGTTGAGATTCCTAGTTAAAGTTAAAAGCTACTAATAAGAATTTATGTTTAGTATCAAAACTAGAAATATAAACATAGTATAAATTCTGTATGAAGCCCAATACTGTATAAATGACCATATATGCTTTTAACTAGAAAACGGTGATCCAAAAATGAACCGTTAAGATTTTAAATACACACGGAATATAAACTGACAAATAACTCAAAATCTAAACTTCAAATAAATAATCGGATCACACTATTGTTCTAAACCGAGTTTTCTTAAGCTATAGGAGCCTGAAGCAAAAATTGACCCAATGAGCTTAAGAAATCCAAATCGCGGGAGATAAAATTATACGAATAATTAACTACGTATATATAAAACTTAAATTTGTATTATTTGGAAATCTAAGTGTTTTGTATAAATCTATAAGCATATTTTTGTATGAAAACTTCCAAATATTAGCCGATATATACCCGTATAACTCGTATAATTAACTTAAAGCTAAATTAAATAAATAGACTAATATATATATGTATGAATCTCGGCTGGATTTCGGTGGAAATGCAAAGAGGAAGAGGGAGCCGAAACTTCTCAATAATTAACCCAAATTGTCAACAAAAGCAACCCAAGGACAAATCATGAAATGCCACCTCAACTTAACAATAAATGCATGGAAAATAACAGCTGAAAGAGATCAAATTCGGAGGGAAACAAGGAGGAAACGGCTGCAGCTTCACCTTCTCTTTCTTATATATATATGTAATCAAATGCATTAATGAGGAACAAACAAAACTCCTTCACTCTCAGGTTCCACAGCACGAAATAGACTCCCAAATATCCACCAAAACAAATCAAAAACAAAGAAAAACTAGATCATAAACCACCAACTCGGATCAAAAGAAAAACAAGCCAAAACTCAAAAACGAGCTCAAAGGTAAGTTGACATAATTCAAAGGATTTTCGTTCGATTATATGAATTGCATCTGACTTAAAATCATCCTAGGAACATATTAACCACGAACACAAGCTTCGGATTGCACTCAAAGAGCTCCAACGAGGTAAAACTTCAAAACCCTAGTTTTACTTTCACAAAATCGAAATCCATATATTTATATGTTTAAACGTGTTAAAAGTTGTTGTATATCCTTATATATGATGTATAAACTCTTAGAAGTAATTTAAGTAAGTTTCTAACCTGTAAAAACCAAAGAAAAAGAATCGAACCGAGGAGGAAGATGATGAACAGTGCAACGCTGCCTCAAGGCCGGCAGTGTAAACGATGTACGCCGGCGGCTTACATGGATAGGCAGGCGGCTTACACTCAAACAGAGGCTACGTAAAATAATTTTCACGTAAAATACGATGCAAGCCGGCTACCTGGAGATCTACGCCGGCGGCGTAGGGCCGGCTACGTTGTAAGCCGGCAGCTTTCAACACCGTGCTTTCGACAAGAAAATTTTTCTTTAAAATGAGTTTACACCGGCACCTGGGGATTTAGGCCTGTGGCCTTGAGCCGGCTTACAGCTAAAATTTTGCAACGAAAGCCTTTCTGACCTAAACCGAATATATATATATATATATAATATCTACTAAGTATGTATATGTGTTTGTTATATAAATATGTATTAGATAATGACTTCAATACAAGTATTTTAGTTTATTTAAAATTTATATCTAATAACTTTTGAAACCCTAGAACTAGGACGATATTTAGAGTATTATTAGTCTAATACTGGTTTTAACAAAATAAAATATATAAGAATGGAAATTGAAATAAGTTAATTTCTTGAGTAATGTGACTTCTAAAAATAACCAAACAATTATGTGAGATAAAAAAATAGGAAAAACCGACAATACTAAGTATTAATATCGAGTCTATGACACAAGGCACATGTAGGAATTTAGCTAGATATTGATGAATATTTTGTTTTAAATAGGTGAATTTGACTCACTAGAAGACCTACCAGTGGACTACTACGACTGAGTCGGTATGAGCAGGTGAGTAATTCAGTCATATTGTACTGGTTGTGGTTGTAAATAGTCCAATATGTAATGCAAGATAATCCAATGGGGGTTTGTGGAAATTATGATATGATCTGATTGTATGATTGCTAAAATATCTTTATACAAGCGATAACGCAATGGTTGGTGTTGTGCAGTAGTATATTGATGATTGTGTGTAATGTATGGTCACCCCGAATTTGATTAAGAATTATGGACTTAACCAAATAATATGGACATGCATTGCACGAATTGCATTATTGCATATATGGTTGTGACTGCCTGCTACGTATTAATATTCGGATCTCTGTTTTTGCTTGGTTGATCCAATGTGTGAGTCTTCCAAGGTTCTTTGGTCTGGCGGTCCTATGAGGAACTAAAAGGCACCGAAGAACGTCGCCCGTAGAATCGCTTTGAAATGATTAATACTTAGGGAGTTTCTAAGGGGATTGCAAGAGATGGTTTGTGGAAGCCACTATATTCAAAGTGATAACATTAAAACGAGAAATCGTTGATTCTCCTGTGTACTTAGTCTCTCCTGGGCAGGTGGGTCATTGAGTTTTTGTTCTTCAACCCATTAAAAAGAGGGCGTAAATCTTTTTCCTGTTTGGATTCTAGATCATCCAAACTTGTATCTGTGCATATGGCTGAGTGATTGCATTGCATATGATTGGTTAATGACTTGTGTGATGTATGATATGTCTGATTATTCACTGAGCTGTGGTTTCGCTCATACTCCTACAGTCTTTTCAGGTTCACATTACGTCCCTGGTTAGTTACATCCAGGAATATGGCTCCGGTAAGGGCTTTGAAGCTAGAAGTCTACAGATCTAATTTAGTTTGATGGTTATGTACTATTAGTGTAGAATATTTAGTTAGATACTTCAACAGAGATATATGGTTTGTAATAGTTTGTAATGGTTATTCACTAAATCATTTCTCTCATATATTTGTCATTTCTTATCAAGCAACTTAAAAGATCCTGTTGTTTTAAAAACCTGTCATTCTCTGAAGGTAATCTGGTGATAATATTCAAGTGTAACTTATTTATTACTACTAGGGTACCCTCGGGGCGTGACATAATTCATCTAATGTGGCTTTAACTATCTTGAAGCATATGCTATTACTTTCCCTTTTTGCATTAGCACACAACCTAAACCATTTTTGGATGCATCACTATAGATAGCATATGGATCTTTGTCATTAGGCAACGCTAATATTGGTGCTGATACTAATCTCTTTTTCAATTCTTGGAAACTTCGTTCACGTTGATCATTCCATTTGAATTTCTCATTCTTATTTTTCAACTGCATCAGTGGTCGTGCAATCTTTAAGAATTCGTGTACAAATTTCTGGTAATATCCTGCTAATCCCAAGAAACCGCTAACATCTATAATAGTTTCAGGGCTTTTCCATTCCACAATAGCTTTAACTTTCGTAGCATCTATAGATATTCCTTCACCACAAACAATATGTCCAAGAAATGATATACTCTTAAGCCAAAATTCACATTTAGACAATTTGGCATACAGCTTGTTATTTCTCAGGATTTATAACACACACCTCAAGTGTCATCATGTTGCTCTTTAGTAGATGAATACACTAATATATCATTTATGAAAACAATCACATAGATATCCAACAAATGTCTAAAGATACGGTTCATCAAGTCTATGAAAATTGCAGGTGCATGAGTTAGTCCAAATGGCATGACCAAAAATTCATAATGACCATACTTAGTTCGAAATGCAGTCTTTGGTACATCCTTCGCCTTAATTCAAACTTGATGATTGCTCGACTTTAAATTAATATGAGAAAATACTTTTGCTCCTCTCAATTGATCAAATAGATCATCAATCCTTGGTAAAGGATATTTTTTCTTAATAGTTAACCTATTTAATTCTCTATAGTCAATATAAAGTCTCATTGAACCATCTTTCTTCTTAACAAACAATACTGGTGCTCCCTATAGTGAAATGCTAGGTCTGATAAATCCTTTATCCAACAATTCTTGCAGTTGCAGCTTTAATTTTTTTAATTCCATAGGTGTCATGTGATAAGGAGCTTTTGATACTGGTTCAGTTTCGGGTTTCAACTTAATAAAAAACTTTACTTCTCTGTGTGGGGGTAATCCAGGTAATTCATCTGGAAATACATCTGGATATTCACATACCGTTCTGATAGTATGAATACCTAATTCATTGGATTTACCTTCGATTGCTCCAATAATACATCCGTTTAACTTCATATCTTCTTCATTTTCAACTTCAATCAATGTTATCCTAGTTCTGACTTCTTTAAGCATTTTGTCCCTATATTCCTTTCTTTCTCCTTGGTTGTTAACAAAATATATTATTTTGAGACGATAGTCAACCTTTGCTTTTACAGCAGTTAACCCTGTCATACCCAAAATAATATCATAATTCTGCATATCTACCATGATTAAATCAGTAGATGATTCCTCACCTCCAACCTTTAGTGGATATCCTCTCATCATATCACGAGTTATCACCAAATCTCCCATTGGCATAGTAACACCTAATTCCTTATTCATGGTCTCAATTGGAAATCCTACACGTCTTGCTAATCCAGCATTTATGAAAGAATGCGTTGCTTCAGTATCAAACAAAGCATACACAATCTGATCTCTCACTGGAATTGTTCTTATTTATTATTTATTAATTATATGTTATTTTTAATTCATAAAGATATTTATTGTGCATCTATCATGTTTGTGTTTAATACTATAACTTAGGAGAAACAAATATGTAACTTCATACCTACAATAAGACCATAGTCATCAGGGTCAGCTTCTTTCCATATATTTCCTTCATCTCCCTACTCTAATTCCACATCTTTAATAGGAGTTTCATGCATAACATAGACCCTAGCAGCTGTGGTGGCTTTGCTAGCATTGTATTCCCATTTTTAGATCTGGTCACACCGACTAATCCTTTAGATTGTGAAGGAACAGCAACGGTCTTCACTCGTTGTGGGCAATGAGTTGATATGTGTCCGGTCTTTCTACAGATGAAACAAGTCGTGCCATTCTTCTTTAGGCAGGTAGAAACCATGTGTCCACTTTCACCATAATAATAACATTTTTGCTGAAGGTTTGGGCAATTTCTTGGGTAATGAGCATCCTTGCACTTCCATCATGAAATATGACTTCTTTCAACATCTCTACCTTTTAATTTTCCCACAGTTTTAAAGAATTTCTTTTTCTTAGGAACAAAACTTGTTCCTACATCATCATGAGTTCTTTTACCGAATGTCTGTCCATGTTTCTTATATCTTTCAATCTCATACTTCTTTGCACACTCAATGATTCTAGCTTTTTCTATCATAGTTGCAAAATCTGCTATTTCAAACTCAACCAATCTCCTTTGAAAAATTGGCTCTAACCCAGCCATAAAAGTCTATCTCTTTAGCTCATCACTATCTCGATAAGCATCTGGAACAAATTGCAACAATCGATTAAACTCATGTTCATATTCATCAATTGTTTTATTACCTTGTATCAAATTCATTAAGTCAGTATTGTACTTCTCTTTTAGGTTGTTCGGGAAATACTCCTTTAGAAACTCTTGTTTAAACACTTCTTAAGTAATGGGTTATGGCAATGTCTTTTGCTTGAAATTCCACCATATTCTTACTGTTAACCTTAGTAAATATGTTCCATATGGTACCCCAAGAGCTTCTGGTACCTGGAAAACATCAAGGGATCGCTCAATCTAAGCTAGCTAATCCTCAGCTTCTTCTGGCTTTCCGAGTAGTCCTTCAAAGTACCTATTGCATTTGATGAATTATAGCAACAAGTTCCTCTGAGGACGTAATGGTGGCGATGGTGGTAATTCTTGTTCATATTGGGGCAGTCCATGCACCATGATAGTAGATTCATCAAGGTTTACTAGTCCATTTTCCTGAATTTGAACCGGTATAGTATACCTTTCATTTCCTCTGGGAAGTGCTGGAGGCATTGTTGGTGCCTCAACTAGTGGTGATGCATGTGTTGCTTGCATATTTTGCAAAGCCGACAAGATCAATACATTTTGTGGTTAGAGATTTTGCAAAACATCTTCTAATCGAGTTTGTGTTGTGCAGGGGCATTTGCTGGTGGATTTTCATATATTCTCACGATTCTACTTCTATCCCTTCCCATTGGCATTCTATTAACATTAAACATGTTTTCTATGTTAAATCATGATTCACATTTACTAAAAGACATCAAGGATAGTCATATATATATATCACACATGTATATACATAATCAAAACATACATAATATTATATGGTTAGTGCTTTATGTACATTCCAAAAATTGCACTAACTCTATTCCTAACTTCTTCTAGTGATAACATCAAAAGATAGATATCCATCATCTTACATGTCATACACTACATATATATACATACCATCAAAAGTCTATCAAAATATTACATCTCTCATATCATCTCACAAAACATACGTATCATGACCTAAAGCTAGATCTAACTCTATAAGCTAGGGTACAAACGTCCCTTACTCTTCTCTCGAGGGCCTCATTGAGGATAATGGTCCTCCTCTTTGGAGCTGTTGTCACTGATATCGATCCTCCCTTCTCGATCCCCTGGTGGTGCTAAGGTCAGATTTGTATCCATCATCTAGATAACTCTAGAAGAAGGCCTCTGCTCATCCATGGAACTAGGTGGTGGATTTTAACTAATTTTATTTCTTAATGGATAATAACTAGTAAGAATATTTTAAGTTTGTCTTAGAAATATTGTTTTGTTCTTAGTATTTATCAATATATTGGCATATATCATATAGATAAGTTTTTTAGAAAAACTTGTATAACAAAGAATTATCAACAATAAAAATTTATGACAAATTTTTTTTAACATTTTGAAAAGAGTATAGTCGAATAAAGGTTCTCAGTCTAAAGGAAAATTGTCCCAAGTCTTGAAAATTAGTTCTCTTGAAAGCTTATTCTCGTTTTTACATGAAAGAAAACAATTCATATTCTTGTTTTGAAAATTTTACTAAGACAACAACATCATAACATAACCATGCATGAATATGAACTTAGGAGCTATGTTATGAGATAAATTATAAACTACATGTAGAAAAATATAAGAATAGAAAATCAAATGAGCAAAATATAAGAAGAAGAATGTGGAAGTCTTAGCTTGGTATCAAAACTTCATAGAACTTAGAAATAGAGAAGTTCCATTTAAAAAAAAAAAACAAAAATGAATAGCAAGAAATGATTATGGGAGTCTTAGGCTTCATTAAGGCTCCCCAAGACTTGAATATTTCCAATCTCATGAATAAAACATAATAACCAATAAGAAAAACATAGAGCCTTAGATTGTATTCATGGCTTCTAGGACTTAGATATCGATAAGACCCCCTTTATTTTAACTTGATGAAGGACAACTCTAAGACTAGAAATTAACTAGTCTTATTTTCATTAGCAAGAAATAGATAAATAAGCAAAGATATAAGAGCATTAATAAAATGTTAGATCAGTGAGCATTAGGTTCTAAAACATATATACATATACTTAGTAATATATATAAAGTTAGAGTTAAGAACAAGAATATAACATATCATACATATGAACAAGGAGTTAATCAAGACATGGATAATATGTTGTTTCTACATTTCCTTTCCCTAACATGTGTTCATGGAGAATTTTGCAAACCAGACACGCATATTTTTCATATTATATTAACATGAACTAAGAGAGTGATTTAGAGTTTTACTTAAAGAGAAATGGATGCTTATGAAGATGTATAGGAAGAAGGTTTTGAGAGGAAATTTGTAGAGAGAAGTTGAGAAGTGATTTTGGTAAAGTTTTATTAAGTGAAAAGAAAATTTGTAAAAGAAGTGGAGGGAAAGGTGTTATTTATAGAGAAATGTGGAGGGTAATTAGTTATAAAAAAAAAATTGAAAAAGAAAAAAAATTGAGTGAGAGAGAGGGTGAAAGGATGGGAGAAGAGAGAATAAAAAATAACTTTAGAAGAAAAATGTAAGAAAAGTCTAATGAAAAATGATATAAGGTTTTTATAGGAAAAGAAAATTGTAAAATAAACATGTAAGTTGTAAAGAGTAGTGAATAGTAATTAAATAGTAAACAAGACAAATAAATTACCGATTGTAAGAAAAATAAGCATAAACGAGCAATATATAATATTTTTTGGAAGCCAAAAAATTTTATAACTAATATTACGATTCCTCAACTCTTTACGAGTCTAAATATATTGTTGAAATATTTTCACTATTTCGTGAGCCAAGACCCTAATTTTGATAACTGATCCAATTCGAGTTCAAAACAAGTGAATTTTTGGTGAATATGATCTTATTTAGGTTATATGACATTAATTTGGACTATAATCTAAGGTTATCTCATTTTTACTGCTTTAAGGTTCGATTACAAGATTAACGGGCCTAGATTCACTAAGACTTATTTTTTAATAAGTTGACTTATAAGGTTTTGATTTGACTTCTTGTTCTATGATTTATGCATGAAACTCATCATAAAATTCTAAGGGTTTACAATGTCAAAATGGGAGAGGGGCATGGGTAGGGGTAAAGTTAAGCTCAAGCCATGAACACTCAGATTAACCAGTTCTTCGATTGGATAGGCTATCAACCAGAGCATCCTCCACCCCTACCACCGTATTAGCCATCAGATGGCACTGATGGTTAAGGAAAAGGTAGCCAATCATTACATGCACACTATTTTTCTAAACAAATTAGCTATGTTTTTCTTTAATATAAATGTAATTAATAATGTAATGTAACGCATATTATTTTTAACGAAGTAATAATCAAAATCATTTTTTATTCATCATCTAAATTCTATTTATGTTAAATGTAAAGTTTATTTATTACATATGGACTATAAAATTTTTATAACTAATTTGAATAATTAGCCTAATTAAAATTCCAAAGGCTATCTAAAAAGAATCGTGAGCCATAAATCACAAAAAAACCATATAAATTGTGTTAAACCAGACTCGATTAAAGGCATGCAACACGACACATGAATAAATGAGTCAGCATGGCATAGCACGCAAAAAAAAAAACTTGCGAGGCATGCAAATAGGAATGGGTTGGGCACGTGAATGCTCGTGGCACGTAAAATTTAGCATGGAAATGGCACGACACAACCCATTTACCATGCATAGTTGGATGGTGTGGTGGCAACAATAACAATAGGCATATTGAGATTTTTTTTTTCTTTTCTTTTTTTAACTAAGTAGGTGATAGAAAGGAATGAATTTCTATAAATGTGTAGCATTTTTAAGGATACAGAATCCTCGAAATTAAAGTGAGACTCCAAGAGTAGAATTCCCTAGTCCCCTAGAACAATCAAATCAAAAGTTACATGTCAACAGCTAAGCATTTGATACTTCATATCTTTTCATGCACTTTTGTTGTCACAATTTTAAGACTTAGAAACATCTTTACAAACGGCACATGGATTATTACAAAGAGTGACAGAGACATCATACAAGTGTACAAACCAGTCCGCTAAACGTGGAAGAAAGAACTAAAAGCAGAAACTTTTGGAAGTCCACATTATGTTACTCGAAGTAAACCATATCTTATGTCATCTTCCTCGTGCTTTTCCATAAATTTAAAGCCATTTCCGTGTACCTTTCTGCGTCTTCTTCCATTTGGTACGTTATTAGTTAGTTGTCAGTTCCTGTCAAAGTTTAATTCTTAAACCAAACCAGTCAAGCCATAGATCGAATAAATTTTCGCCTATTATTTAGTTCTTTGAATGGTTTCTCTCCGATACTTTCAACTACAAAGCTATTTACAAATTATCAATTGTATAAACCTAAAGGAAAGAAAAGTGGAAAGCGTTGATGCATAATGGGTACTTGTTCATATTTTTCCATTTACAGAGCTCTTTTGCAAAGATACCAATAGTGTGTGTATCCTCAGACCGCTAATTAACAAGCTCAAAAATGAAATATTTCACAAAATATATAACAGATTAATAAAGAAGTGCAAAATTTCCTTTTTCTGATACTTAACAACCGTCACCCTATTCTCTACTTTAATCTAGTATTTGCACTATGAGTTCTTACATTACATGCAGAGTTTTTGTTCATCTATATCCACAGTATCCACACATTTGGGAAAAAAAGTAAAGAAAAGAAGATCAAAATACTACCATGGTCTTTTTTTTCTCTTCTTTTTTTTTTCCTTTTTAATTATTAAATCTGTTATTGCGTGTGGGCAATAGAGGTGGTCCGCACGTATTTAATAATCAAAGTTGAGGTTAAGTTGTCACAGGGTTGTCAGAATGATCTGAACAATAAGAGTTCTTACGTTGCATGTTTGAGCATTGGGAAGTGATGTAATTTTCATGAGACATAGTAAGTATCTTTTCATCCCGATGGAAATTTGATATCCCTAAAATGGTATCACTTTGTTGTCCCAGCGAATGAACATGTGCCACGTGTAAAATGAAAAAAATCTAAAATAATGCAAGCAACAATTATCATTTCATGGCACATGACTGGTGTCCATTTGCAAGGATAAAAATAAGACAACATTTTTAAAACAACGACTTGGGAATTTACTATACAATTGTGTAAATATAAAATAATACAACACTAACTTTAACAAGTTTAAGAATATAAATTATTATTTTACCTTGCTAATTCTTTCTATTCTATTCATCTTTTCCCCAAAATAATGCCTTTTTCTCACTTTCATTCTCTTCCCACTCTTCTCTTTGCTTCCTAATTCTTTTTCCTCTTTTTGAACATCGAAAGAGTTTTTAAGCTCTGCTTTTAACCTTGCAAGTTTTTCGTTGATCGTAGAATTGTCAAACTTTGCAATTAGCTATGGTAAAATCAATGAAAAAACGTATTACATGGGTCCTAGTAGTGACAACGAAAAAAGGTGTACAACTAAGTATTTGCTCTTATCCATGCAATGAAATGTGACTTAAATGAAGCAACCTACCTCGAGCAAGGCACAAGATGCATGAGCTTTCCCATCTCATTGTTGCAACAATGATAAGGATCGCATTTATTCCGCAATCTATGATAGATGTAGCATTTTTTATGTCTGGATGTAATCATTGACAGACAAATCACAGAAGCATCCCTGGATACTCGAATTCCCCAATAGAATGCATCCTTGGATATTCGTTACTCCAACAGAACAACCCAGTAACTCTACCTACCGGCCATAACAATCTCAACAATCTACAAATATGCTCCACATCGTTGTAACCATTTTGCCAAGACTGTTGCAATAGCTCACAATAGAACTTATACTCTGCATAAATATTTCCTTGTAAATACGAGCCTCATAATGGAATATCAATATTATATATACTATAGATTCAATGAAATATATCTTTAGCTTATTTCTTAGTTTAGATTAAATTGTTTAATGTATCAGAGCCATTCATTCATCAGCTTGATCCATTTTTTTCCCTCTCCATGGCATCAAAATCCTCTACCACCTATGTTCCTACAATATCAACCAACCCTCTCTAAAACCTTATCACCACTAATGGTGTGGCCCAACTACTTCTCAAACTCACCAAGTTTAATTATTTCTCATGGAAAGCACAATTTACTACCTTATTATTTGGCTTAGATCTTCTCGACTATCTCGATGACACATTTACATGTCCCGAAACAACTGTTGTGCAAGATGGTTGCATCATTTCAAATCTGGCTAATCTCTCTTGTTGCTGCTAAGATAAGCTTATTATTCACGCCACTCTTGCATCTCTAAGTAAAGAAGTCATTCGTCTAGTATCCTCTACTACTTCTAGTCATGAAGTTTGGACTCGTCTCTCTCATCTATATGACAAGCATTCTAGTAGCCATAAGACTCATCTCAAAGACAAACTTACTACACTTAATCGTGGCACTCTTTCAGTAATTGACTTTCTTGTATCTATTAAACAACTTGCAAATGAGCTCATTATTTTTGAGAATCCACCTAGTGATGATGATCTTTTTGTCTATGCAGCTCGGGGTCTTAGTTTAATGTATAAAGAACTCATTACTGCTATATGCATACTCAAGACTTCATAGTACCATTCAAAGAATTGTTTGATAAAATCATTGATCATGAATTCCTCCTTCTTCATCAAGAAAAAAAAAAACAATAACATTCCTTCCCCTATTGCAAATTTGGCTAAACATATTCCACCTCATCCTCGTCCATCTAAACCACACTTTCCATCTCCTACACCTGGTCTTCTTCCATAACCTTTTCCTCATAACAAACCCAATAGGTCATTTACTTCTTCTTTTCAAACTAATCCAGTTACTCATCAATATTGCAACAAGCGTGACCACCCAACAAATTGTTACTTTAAACTTTTTCCTCATCTTTTCCCACAACAAAATCATGTTACTTTTTGTCCTCCTACTAAAGCTTCATGGATAGTTGATTTGGATGCCTCGCACTATATTACTTCTCATATGTCTAACCTCTCTCTTCATCAACCTTATGAAGGTTTGGACAATGTTCATATTGGTGATAGTTTAGGTTTAAAAATCACTCATATTGGTTCTATTTCTTTTTCTCCTCTTTTTAATTTATGTAATGTTCTTTATGTCCCCTTTATGAAACAAATTCTTATTTTTGTATCGAAATTTTTCCATTCAAATCATACTTCTATTGAATTTTTTCAATCTTATTTTGTTGTCAAGAATTTAACTACGGGGACTTCACTGCTCTATGGAAAGAATTGGCATGATCTCTACAAGTGGCTAATAGTAAGAAATGCACATAAGAACAACGTTGTAGCTTTTTCTACCAATGTTGTAGCTTCATCATCTCCAGCAATTTGATATGGATGCCTTGGTCACCCTTCATTTAGACTAATAAATAAACTTGTTAAAGGTGGTTATGGTCCTTTATCTTTGTCTTCTTCTTTAGATTTGGTATGTCATTCATGTTTATGTAACAAAAGCCAGTGATGTAGTACATAAGCGAATGGATAACTAAGGTTTATCACAAACCATTGAATCGCACACGAATACCGAATTGTGATCTTAATTAACATTTGATTGCAAGCAATACCGGTTAAAAGGCATCAAACTTCGGTTTCAACACAAGAAAAAACTGTAATTTGGAAAAGGAGCAGCAAGAGCTCTCAAAATTCATTCAATAGATCATCAAAAATCGTCTTTTCAAAATCAAAGCTAAGGACTATATATAGCCTTACATAAAAACCCTAAAAACATAAAACAACTAGTCAAACGTTTGACTAGACATAAGCTGGCGGCCATTAATTAAAACAAGAAAAATAAAACATAGAAAACTAAGAGAAACATCCTACATCAGCATGAAGGTCGACGTCTTATCTATCAATGCCGATGGTGTTACCTTCCAAAGCCAATGATGTAGGGCTGGCTTACAATCAAGGGCGGTTGTCCATCCTTCTAATATTGCTCCTTCAAGCCTTTTCTTTCTTTTCCATCTCATCCCAAAAAACTTCCCAAGTACTGAAGTGCTATCTCCTCTACTGATTGAAATGTTATCTCCTCTACTGATTGAAATGTTATCTCCTCTACTGTATCATCCTCCCTAAGGTAAACGAATTCGTCCTTGAATTTTTTGTTATCTGGACAATCAACAGTGTATGTAATGAAATGCTCATGTAGCTCCTCCTTAAACTTGGCTAGAGATAACACATTAGCATTGGTATTTAAATGTGAAATTGTAGGTATTAGCCCCACCATCATGGGTCATACTTTTGTTATACTACCAGGGTCTACCCTATAGCACGTGGTAAGCATCCATGGTCACCACATCACACCAAACAGAATCGTTGTACCTAAACCCAATAGAAAATGTGATGAAGGCACGTTTCGAGACACATACCTCTCCATCTTTCTTCAACAATGCCAGCTTGTAGGGTTTGGGGAGTTGTTCAGTCTAAACCCCTAGTTTTTGTACATCCTTTGTAGAGATGATATTCTCATAACTGCCTGCATCAATCATGAATCTACGTACCTTACCTAGGATGGTACAAGTGGATTGGAAGATATTAAACATGATCTCTTGGCCAACATATTTACCTCACCATCACCATCTAAAAACTCTTCCTCCTCACATTCCTCATCATAAATAGGCTTCCCACCCCCTTCAACCTCAAAAACCATATCCCTTTCATCCATCTCATCATTGTCAACAAAAAATACTTTCTTCCCTTCCTTCTTACAATCTGATTGTCTATGGCCTACCTCACCACATTTGAAACATTTTATGTCACTACTACTAGGACCACCAACATTACTACTACTAGTAACTTCTTTACCTGCACCATTAGGCCCAGCATGATTAACCTCAACACTACCACTTGTAGTCACACCACTGCCCATCAATCCACTACCTGATCTACTTTGTTGATTTTCAAGTGTCAAGGCCCTTTGATGAGCAGTAGATACATTAATAGGATCAAATAAATTCAACATGTCTTGTAATTGCACCCTCAACCCACCAACATATCTTGCTACTAGTTGATCATTGGACTCATGAATCTCTTTCCTTGCAACTAACTGATAAAATTCAGTAGTATAATCATCAACTAACCTGTTGCCCTATCTCAGATTTTGTAGTCTCTAATACATGATGCACTGAAAATTGTAGGGCAGGAATTCTTATCTCATGTGCTTCTTCATCTTCTCCTAAGACGTGATCTTTGATTTACCTAATCTCAATCGAGTTAATTTTGCCTGCTACCACCATGTTGTGGCTTTGTCACGTAACTGAGTTGCCACCAACTACACTAGTTTATCATCAAGAACATTCTTAAAATTAAGAACTTCCTCCACCATAGCCAACTAATCTAGAAACTCTTTCGGTTGGAGATTTGCTCGAATTATGGAACATCAGCTCTCATACCTACCTCCCATTGTCTCTTATCCTCCTCCACAACATGAACCCTACCATGCTTATGTGGAATTCCTGCAAATGAACCCCCTTCATCCACAAAAGGTATATCATCCTCTTCCTCATCAAACTCTGGAACTAGATTAAGGTTTCTATCATGTATGGGGTTAGCATTATGTTGATCTTCCATCATCGTAGCCATCCTCTTCGTGAGTTGATCCAACATCCCACTCATTCGACGATCAAAAACTGCATTCATTCGTTCATCGATGATCTGTTCAATTCATCGATGTAGGTCATCACGACCATAGATCTCATTCACAGTAGCACGATGATGATTGCCCTGTCGTTTGGGAGGCATCTTTTCAAGAACGAATGCGGCTCTGACATCAACTAAGGCAACATAGAAGCCAATGGATAACTAGGGTTTATTGCAAACCGTTGATTCGCACATGAATACCGGATTGTGATCTTCAATTAATCATTGATTGCAAGCAATAACAATTAAAAGGGATCAAACTCAGGTTTCAATACAAGAAACAACCGCAATTTTGAAAAGGAGCAACAAGAGCTCTCAAAATTCATTCCATAGATCATCAAAAACCATCTTTTCAAAACCAAAGCTAAGGACTATATATAGCCTTACATAAAAACGCTAAAAACATAAAACAACTAGTCAAACTTTTAACTAGATAGAAGCTGGCGGCCTTTAACTAAAACAAGAAAAATGAAACAAAAAAACTAAGAAAAAAAGTCTTACGCCGGCATGAAAGCCGATGGCCTATCCATCAATGTCGGTAGCATTGCCTTTTAAAGCCGGTAGTGTAGGTTCGACTTATAGTCAAGGCCGACTGTCTAGCATTCCATCATTCCAATCTTGCTCCTTGAAGCCTTTTCTTCCTTTTTCGTCTTGTACCAGGCCAGTTCTCCAAATACTGAAGTGATATCTCTAGTTCTCCTCTACTACTGCATCAGTCAGTGTCTTCCATTTGGTGATTCCAGCCTAGAAAGTCATGGTCCTCTCAATTTAATTTACATTAATGTTTAGGACCCTTTCCTATCCAGTTTCTTGATGGATTTAATTATTACGTTATTTTTGTTTATCATTTTACTAAATACATTTTGCTTTATCCTTTATGATTGGAATATGATGTGTTTAAATTTTTTTGATAATTTAAAGCTATGGTTGAAAGAATTTTTAATCATTTAATTGTTTCTATTTACTCGGATTGTGGTGAATACATTGGTCTTGAGGATTTTTTAAGCACCTTAGCCATTCAACATTTGAAAGCACCTCACACACCTCAACATAATGGTACTGCTAAAAGATGTCATAAGCATATTTTTAACACCGACTTAACTCTTCTTCACCATGCCAAACTACATTATAAATATTGGACATGTGCTTTTCAAACCATTATGTACTTGATTAATCATCTACCCACTCCTACTTTAGATTTTATTTGTCCATATGAAAAATTATTTAATCATAAACCCAATTATAACAAAACTTTGTGTTTTTTAGTGCCTATGCTTTCCTTAGCTAAAACCATACAGATCTCAAAAACTTGAACCAAAATCAACATTTTGTCTTTTTCTTAGTTATTATGTTAATCAATGCACTTATTTTTGTATGGATTTAAAAACTAACAAAATTTATACCCCCCATCATGTCTATTTTATTGAAAATGAATTTCCCTCTTCTATCCCATCTCTTCCATGTCAGACAATAATTGGTATAATACCTCTCCTTTGGTCACATCTTCTATGCCATTATTGTCAAGTGTACAACACAATTTCAACTCAGATGTTGCAATTGCTCTACTACGTTTCTTGTCATTTCCATCTGCAACTTCAGCGCCACCTATTTTAGTAGAAGCAGGTAATCCCTCTTCTTATAATAATTCTAACTCTTTTGCTCATAATTCGTGTTATCCTATTGCTCCCTTATTATCTCAGCCTCCATAACTTGATCAACACCCTCCTTCTCACTCTCTTCTACAAAAGCCTACACACTCAATGACTACTTGATCCAAAAACAACATATTTAAACCAAAATGCCTTTACACTGCCAAGACCGCTCATCCTCTACTTGATTCCATTAAACCCTCTTATGTTTCTCAAGCAATAAAAAATGTTAAATGGAGGGAGGCCATGTTAGATGGGATTATTGCACTTCTTTGCAATGGTACTTAGGAACTTTTTTCGCCTAACTTTTCTAATATGTCGTCAGCTGTAAGTGGGTATTTCATGGCAAATGGAACCTCGATGGCTCCATTGCAAAGTACAAAGCTCACCTTGTAGCTAAAGGTTTTCATTAGCGATCGGGTGTTGATTTTCATGATACTTTCAGCCCCATTGTTAAACCAGCATCTATTAGAATTGTTTTCACTCTTGCTCTATCTCATGGCTGAGCACTTCATCAACTTAATGTAAACAATGCCATTCTTCATGGCACACTCAATGAGGAAGTCTTCATGCAGCAACCACCTGGTTTTGTTTACCAATCCTAGCCATCCGTCATTTGCAAACTTCGCAAAGCCATTTATGGTCCTAAACAATCATCAAAGGCATGGTTTCATGAGCTCAAGGGTTAATTAGTCTCTCATGGTTTCGAGAATTCTCAAAGTGATGCATCTCTATTTATTTATCATACTTTTACCATTATTGCTTATCTTTTAGTATATGTAGATGATCTAATCGTCACTGTTGACAACACCATTTTTCTTAATCTTTTAATGCATGATTTAGCAACTTGGTTTTGTCTCAATGATCTTAGTGATCTTCATTATTTCCTTGGCATTAAAGTTCATCCCACTCCTTCAGGTTTTCTCTTCAACTTAACACAAATACATCCATGATCTTCTTACCAAGATGAACATGATTAGTGCTAAAGAATGCACTAGTCCAGTATCCTCCTCTCAGTCTCTTTAACTTTAAGATGGTTCTCCACTAACCGATGCAACTTAGGTTCGCTAAGTTATTGGTGCACTACAATATCTTTCTCTCATGCGACCTATCATCTCCTATGCTATCAACAAACTTTTGAGATTTATGCATGCTCCTACAGAAAATCATTGGTTTGTAGTCAAATGAATTCTCTGCTATCTCAAGCATACCATTCACCACGGCCACTTCCTTAAGCGGCATCAGCAACTCTAAGTCACTACACTCACTAACGCTAATTTGGTTGGCAATCGAGATGACTACACTTCTATATCGGCTTATGTTGTCTATCTTAATGGCAATGCGATTTCCTAGTGCTCTAAAAAATAGAAAACACTCGCTTGTTCCTCTACCAAACCAAATATCACTCTCTTGCATCTTGTGTTGCTGAAGTTATTTGGGTTCAAAATCTACTACGTGAGTTACATGTGGCTTCGCCAATAGTTTTGAAAATTTTTTGTGACAACATTGGTGCTACTTACCTCTCTGTCAATCCTGTCTTCCACTCCAGAACGAAGCATGTTTCCATTGATTATCATTTGTACGAGCTCATGTTGAGCATGGCTCCTTTTTTGTCTCCTACATATCTTCTAAAGATTAGCTTGTGAATGCCTTAACCAAGTCTCTCTCCTCTGTTTCGCTCATCGCTCTCCAAGCCAAGATTGATATCTTCGATGGGAGCATTGTCTTGTGGAGGCATGACAAAAAAATCACAATAGCATCCTTGGATACTCGGCTTCCCCAACATAACACATCCATGGATACTTGGTTACTCTAATGGAAGAGCTCAGCATCTCCACCTACTAGTCATAACAATCTCAACAATCTACAAATCTACTCCACATCGTTGTAACAATTTTTCTAAGGCTATTGCAATAACTCACTTTCGAAATTAAATTATGCATAAATATTTCCTTGTAAATAGGAGCTTCATAACAGAATATCAATATTATATATATTATAGCTTGCACCATGAGTTATTCAATGAAATATACCTTTAGCTTATTTCTTAGTTTAGATTAAATCTTTTAATCATTAAGGTGGTCTAAGCAGTATAAGAATATTTTTTCATGCTGAGATGATGTCAATGCTCACAATCCATGTGTTCCATGGTCTCAGGAAATGAGAAGGGAGCACAAAAGAAATGTAGATTATATGTACAGCCACTTTCCATGCATATGAAGCGGTGAGAAGTTTTATTATTGTCACGGTGGCCACACTTGCTTCCTCCAACATTGAAAATGAAAAGAAAAAGCTCGTCGTTTTGATATTCAAACATAATTGTACTCAGGACCAACCGGATGCATCACACAGACTGGTTAAAATTACAGTGACCGCATCAATAGATAATATAGAGGCACATCTCTTTACAAGCATAGCATGGAAAGAATGACCCTATATTAGTTGCATCGACATGAAGAGTAAGAGAATGCATAACAATTAAGGCACAAATCGTCCAAAGTTGATTTGCAAACAATGCATTTAGTGGTAATGTAAACCCCAAAAATTTTCACAATAGTATACAGTAGTAAAATAGAAAACGTAAATTAGATAGTGAATTTAGAAACCGATAAAAATCCTAGAATAGACCTATGAGTTGTAATAAACTCATTCCTAGTTTGAAAAACCCGAATAAAAATTTTTTCGACCTTAATAGATACCAAAAACGAGATTTCGTATCTTGAACTGATAATTCAAGATATAACTAGAAATAGCTTTAAAGTATCAAAACCGATAATACAGTTTATTAATAGAGCTTATCGGTATAAAACAATAATTTAAAAAGGAAATATTAATGTTATAAATACAAACAGACACTAATACTAAACAATAACTATCAATTTCGATCTAAAAGAAAATTTCAAACCCGCTGTTATAATTGTTAGAAAATTTTACATTTATTAGGACTTGGTTCCTAACTTAATTCATCGAACTTGAAAATTTAATCACGTAAGTTAAAAATACTAAAATAATTAATCGTGTGAAGTTTTAACTAAAAATTTGAAAATACAAATAATTTAAAGTTTTGTAGCAACCTAGGTAAATTTTATCTCGATAAAACGTAAATATAATAAGTATAGATATACGTGAATAATTTATTATTAGTAAAAATATTTTAGTTAATAATTATTAAATATAACTATATAAATAAAAAATAAAATAAAATAAAATAAAATCGGACATTCCACCGCTGCACGAAGACTAAGAATGTTGAACAACAGAAGATTCCTCACGTGTGTGCTGCTGAATTCTCGAGCAAGACAGATCTTCCTCCACGCGCAAGCAGCAGCAATCAACCGAGCAGTTGAAATCCTTTAGGCGCGCAGCAGCGGACCTTCACGCGCAAGTAGCAGGCAGCACCCCCTAGCAGGACAAATCTACATTCCACGCACAGCAGCATCATCTCCACGCACGATAGTAGGAGGCAACCAAGCAGCAGCGGCCACACGTCCAGCATGCAGCATCCCACATACACACCTTCCACACGCACAGCATGGCTCGGTGGAAAACAGAGCAACAACAGCTGGGCTCGGTTGCAACCAGCTGATATTTAATCAACTTTGCTCCGATTTTTACAACAAAATTCAACCCGAAAAGAACACCCTAACCAACCCAAAAGCTATACCTATAACCCACATTTAATTTGCA
Source organism: Combretum micranthum (assembly GCA_024138025.1). Classification (NCBI taxonomy): domain Eukaryota; kingdom Viridiplantae; phylum Streptophyta; class Magnoliopsida; order Myrtales; family Combretaceae; genus Combretum; species Combretum micranthum. Next base: position 24,240 of record JAMXBD010004563.1, on the reverse strand, counting down.
AGAATTACAAACCAAATAGGAGAGGAAAACAGCTCCAAATCAAGATAGAAAAATCGTGATGCAGCAGCTAAGAACCCCCTGCAACAGAGATCCAAATTTTTTGCCTAACTTTGATCCGAAATTTGAGCCTTAAACTTCAAATGAAATTGACCCATAATCCAACCAAAACACTCCACATGTAATAAAAAATAAATGAGGAGAATTTCAGCTTGGATAAACAACTACAACCACCCCAAATATCTTTGCAAAAATCGGATATTAACAGCTGCAGCAGAGGAAGAATTCAACAAACACAGCAGCACGCATCTCCAAATTTAGCTCCGATTTTTGCAATATTCATAGGCTTCAATGAGCTGATATTTTTGACCAATTAAACACCAATATAGAGCCTTCAAATGGATACTTCATACACCAATAAATAATGAGAAAATCGGATCCAAAATCTGTCCAAAAATTAAGTGGAAATGTTCCAGAGATTTCAAATTTTCAAACTTCAAACTTCAACAGATTTTGACTCGATTTTTACACAATCTAAGCTCCTAATTTTACACACATAAATAGCATTAATTAACTACCAAACAAACACAATTAAGACCCTCAAAGATAGCCACAAAAATCTATCAAAATACAACTCAAATTGTCATCCAAATTTGCAAAATCGTATGGAAAATTCCAGCTGCAATTGTGAACATTTTTCAAGCCCAAAACCCTTTCCTTAGCCTCTAAAACTTAGCCGATATGTTTCTAAGGCTGGAAGAGTTTTGGAACCAGGGAAAAATAGTTTCATTATTTATATGTATTAATTGGTGTTAATGCATCAATTTTATTGTCTGAGAACTTAGAAAGTTTTATGGGTTGTAATAGTTATTATTCAGACAGTAGAACTTAATTATGGTATTGTGATTTTATTTATTTTCATCATTTCTTATCGTACAACCAAAAAGATCCTGTTTTATTAAAACTCATGTCATTTTCCAAAGTAGTTCTAGTATTGATATGTGTATTTGATATTGTCTGGGTTATCAGGCTATATCATAATATATATATTACTACTAGGGTACTATTGGGGTGTGACAGATTTAGTTGGTATCAGAGCTATGGTTGCAAGTATAAGAAAAAGATGAAATTAAACAAAATCATAATTAGTATACATAGTAGTAGTGATAGAATCTATTTAAGATTAGTAGCGGTAGATTTGGGTAGAATTAAGAACCTAAAATAAAATCAATATGATTATTACTAGTCATGCAAATTTTATTTGTGGTGCAGGTTAATCCGGCAACCTGTTATGTTAAGTGGTTGGTTTTCAATATGCAACCTTTAGAAACTATAACTGATTACAGGCGAAGGTCGAGGGTCTTGGTGGAAGACCTAGCATTGACAGGCAATCCTAAAACATTGGATTAGATTTTGGGCAAATGGAGACATGGATTGAGGCCACTCTTTAGAGATTGGTTGTTCCTAATGGAGAAAGCACACCCGAATCCAGGTTCTGCTATTGAATTAATTTATAGGTTTGAAAGATTTGTCGGTAGGAATGGTGGAGCAGTAGAAATAGATAATGTAGCATTTGTCGTATCAATGAATTCCAGGAGGCCGACTCTCCCAGATTTCAAGATATGGTAGTATATTGGCAAAGGTTGGACATATGCTCATGATTTTAGGGAGGATCACATTGGTGTGCGTAGTACTGATCGATGCACTGATGAGTAGATAATGTATCATCTCAGTAATTGCAAGCTTCCTAAGGACGTATCACAGAGTCGACCTGCCATTATACAGACAGTTGAGCCCGATGCTCAGAGTCCTTGTGATTTGTGTGACACTTTTTCTCATAATACTACTCAGGATATTGTATTACCAGTTAGAGGATGTGGAAGGGGATCAACAAAAAGAGGAGTAGCTAGTATTGATTTGGAAGAAAATACTGACAGGACAAAGAAGACCAGGATAGGGAGTAATGTGTCAGCTCCACAAGAATTAGAATTCTTGGATTTCACACATAATACTTTTAGCAAATATAGCACATGGAAGGGAACGTCACATAGATGATGGATAAGTAGTGAGGATACAGTGTTAGTACATGAGGGTAAACAAGCTCCAAAGACAAAGAGAGTACAGCTTGATGGGTCTGAGCTTAGTTTAGCTCCACCTGGACAGCATGTTAAGATCCACGAGTTAAGCAGCAGCGACTCTGATGATCAGGACGAGTACCCACAGTTGGATGCTCGAGATAAAGGCAAGAGGCCACTTTACCCCACCCCCTAGAGAGTTTAGTTGAAAGAATGTTGTTTTATGTGTTGTAAATAGACTAAATATGTATGACTTATGGTGATGCTCTTTTGATGATCTAGTAAATAGATAGTTAGTGAAAATTTTGATGTTGTATATAAAGCACTAACTCTGGGAACTCTATTATGATGTGATGTACTTAGTATTAGTGATGATAGTTGGTGCAATTTTTGAAGTTGTATATATGGTGAAATAGCCATGAATTCCTTAAATTACATATTAACATGTTATTGAAATGAAATATATATATATGTATATGTGTGCTTGGTTAATATGATTAGTGAATGTGTTAGACATGTGTTATTTTATATGTGTATAGTATTATGAAATTAATATTATTGTTTGATATGTATAAATGTGTGCATAGTGTAATGAACATGTGTGTCTTTTTCAAATTAATATGCATGTGATATGTTTAGAATTTAATAAAATTACTTTTGAATAGCTTAGGATTTGTGACAGAAATTTGGTAAATTTTAAGACCACTTTTTAAGCCTAAATACAATTCAAATGCAATTGGAATTAAGTCAAATTAATCCTAGGACAAATATACCCCTAATGGCAAATTTTGGATGAGTATTGACTTTGTTTAGACATGTTTTGGACTCTTTTTGGGTAACCCTCCCTTTCATCCGAATTTTTCTTTTTCTTTCTTTCTTTTCTCTTCTTCCTTCATTCTAAATTCCAAGTCCAAATCAAGAACAATATCAACCTTTGAAAATCAAAGTTCTCACTAAGACAAGGCATATACATGTGAGTTAAATGCAAGCTTTATCTTTTATTTCATGTTCTATATTGTGGTTGTTTATAAAGGTTAGATAGAAATGAATTTTATCTCCTAATTGATGTGGGATTGATTTGGCGCTTTGTTGGTGGTTTAAACAAGATTATGTGGCTAATGGAGTGGTAGTTTATATCTTATATGAGTGTTGATATGTGAGAATGAATGTTGTGGAAGTGATATGAAGAATTGAGAAGTTGAGATGTGAATTTGAAGTGTGACTAGTGTTTTGATGATTAGAAGTAGAATTCATGTTGTTAGGACAATGTTTGGATCATATAACAAGCTTTGGAAAGTTTAGACTAAGTTTGGGGAATTTTTGAAAGTGAACAAAGTTGTAATAAAACAGGGGAAATCAAAAACATTTTTGTATAGGCTAAAATTTGAATGTACGCCGGCATCTAGGGCTTCTACGCCGCCGGCTTATAGGCGGTGTTGGAAGCGAACAGAATCAAATTTCTTAAAGCCGTTCGAACATCGTCGGCTTTCACTAGAAAAGTTAACCAGCGTTCATTTTTGAAATTGTACGCCGGCTACTGGGATTCCAAAGCCGCCGGCGTAGAGTCAAAAGCTGCCAGCGTATATGGATACGTTGCCGGTATGTACCTCTCGATAAACTTTTGGAAATTTGAATTTGCATTCTACACAGGCTCAAAGCCGCCAGCGTAGAATGAAGGCCTCCAGCATACCCTTGAACGCTGCCAGCGTTGGCAGTGTTGCTTTTTAAAGTGTTAAACACCGGTTCAAAGCCGCCGGCTTTAAATGTTGGCGTATCCCCTGTGCTGTTAAATTTTAAAAACTTTCTTCAAAATTTTCCGAAGTTTGATATATGATCAATTAAGTATTTGTTAAGCAATCTAGGATATAATAGGATGTTTAAATGCTTTAATATGACTTTGTATTAATTTATTTGAATTTCTTTGATTAATTATATTTTCAACTAGTTAATTAGTACTTAGGCTAAATATGAAATTTAATATTGTTTTAAACAATGATAGATTCTCGCCCAGCTAACCCCGTTAATTCCTGAGCTATCTCAGGTATGTAGTAACTTGCTTGTCTCTTTGCTAGGATAGGCATCAAAATCAAACTACTTTAAATTAAGAAAATCCTATTGATATATGAGTGTTGATTGTCTTTGTTTGCCGTTGAATCTGGTTCGGAGAGCGGCACCCTGCTCAGATTGGGGGCATGATACTTTCTCGTTAATGGATAGAATTATTTAGGAGATGTGTATCTGAGCTGCTCATATCAACCCCCTGAGCGTCATGATACGTTACTCAGGATCCCCTAGTATTACGGGCTACACTGGAAGGTGGGGCTGCCTTGTTTGCATGAACAGTAGGGACCACTCAGGGAGGTGAACGTAATACTAGATCCTTATTGTCCGGAGTTTGAATACTCCTGTGTTGTTTTACTAACTAAAGACTTAACAATAAACCATTGATTGTTGCATAATGCATTAGTTTAAGAATATGTGATCCACTTCGCATTTTGTATTCGTTACTTGTGTACTGGGCCTTTAGCTCATAATTTATCCATTTCAGGTGATGACTCTGATGAGTTCTATACGAGTATGGGGTACGGAACCGACTTTGAAGATTTTCTTAATGGGTTGGAGGATTAGAGATAACCATGGACTCAATGAAATCCTATGAATGTAATAGATTAGATGTGATTCCTTTTGATTGATAATGTATTTGTAGTGTTAGTTGAGTTGTGTTTTGAAAATTTTGATTAAGGCTTGTAAGAAGCCTTTGGTTGTAATATATATATGTACTTAGTTATGTGGGAATTAAGTTGCTTCCTTTATAAGACATGTTGGAAGTATAGTAGTATAGTTTTGTTTAAGGTTTTTAAAAAAAAAATCTATGATTCCTATTGTATATTATCTTTATAGAATTAGATAAACAATTTCTTAAACAATTCCTTCAAGTAACCTTACATATAATCTTATAGGTTATATGTGGTTGGGGAACTGTTATCGCCTATTTCAAATTTAGGAGTGATAGTGGGTCCTTACAGTTGGTATCAGAGCGGAGTTTGATTAATTGTTTATCTAATTGTAATGATTATTTAAGACTTGACCTAAACACAATTAAATAGTATAGAAAAGAGTTAAGTTATCCAAATAGTTGTGTATAATTTTTTTTTGCTTGTTTCATATACTTGTTATTGTTTTCTTGTTTACTAATTGCTTATTGTTTGTTGATGACTTGTTGAATTGTTTGTTCATTTATATATGAATGTAAATGTTAACTTGATAAGTTTTGCATGTGATTAGGGATTGATATACATGTGTGAATGCGTGTTGAATATATATATGCAATTGTAAAGATGGACAGGTTGAGGACGTCTACCAGGTAACATTCTGATAGAGAAAGTATGCCACCACCACCACAGTCATCGTCTACATTTGCTCCTACTTTATCTTCTACATCGAGTAGTGAGACTACTCCATCGCCTGCATCAGCTTCAGCTTTACAAGTTCCACCACCGACTCAAATTCCTCCACCTCCACCTATGCCACCCATTCCTCCTATGTCACAAATACCTACTGGTGATCCAAATTCGATGTATAGTATGATGAGGGACATGATGGCAATGATGCAGCAGTATCAGATGATGATGTATCAACAAACTCAGCATCTCATGCAGCAAGGTAACCAACAGGGAATAAGATCAAGTGAGGCTGCTCCTGTAAATGATCAATCCAACCAAATCAAGTTACATGATTTTAGCAAGATGGTTCTAGAATTTGATGGCACTAGTACTGATCCTACAGTAGCTGAAGGTTGGATAGAGGAACTTGAGAAAACATTTGCAGCTAGTAGAACACTGGAAGATAATAAAATGGATTTAGCGGTTTATATGATGAAGGAAGAGGCTTATAATTGGTGGAGATTAACTAGTGGAAATCTACAACAACCCATATCATGGAATGCATTCAAGGATATATTTTTCACCAAGTATTTTCCAAATTCAGTGAGAGAAAGAATGATAGCCGATTGGTTGAACTTGAGACAAGGGAGCAAGACTATAGATGAATACTATGGAGAATTTAGTAGACCGTTGCGCTTTGCTGGAGGTGATTATCGGGATGAAAGAATGAAAGTTCAGAAATTTCAGAATGGACTGAATGAAGAAATCCAAAGTGAAGTGAAGAAATTTGAGTTGCATTGTCACGCCCCAGCGAGTACCCTAAACGTGATAGCCCGTCGTACGCAATATTAAAACTTAAGAATGACTACCTCAGTCACTCGAAAGCTTCCATATCGGTACAAGGCGTACATTCACAACAAAGGGAGACCGGTGGAGTAATTCATTTTAAGACATTGGCAGCGGAACATGCAAAATAACACTCAATATATTTCATTGAAATAAAAGTCTTACAGCTTCTAAGGGGCATTCCCCGATAATTCATAATAACATGGTTCTAAATATAACATAACTAAAGCTAGAAGATTTTAGAAGAAATATACTCTATAACTTCAAAATAGATTGCCTCCAAAAGCTTCTCAAAATAAGGATTCTACCTGGGAAATCAAGGTGGTCTCGGGTGCAAAAGATAATCCTGCAATATCAAAAGTCTATAGAGAGTATAAGCATGACTAGCTTAGTGAGATATTCCTTACGCAATTGTACTCATAACAACAATCAAACAAGTTTATTAATCAAGCATATGAATGCAACGATCATATGATCAAACATTACATACGACTATCCGGTTTCGTATGTTTGATGGATTTACCCCTCCATCGGTGGTTAAGGAATGCTTTGAATTGAGTCCCGAACAACCTCCTCAAGTTTGCGCGCGTCTTGGGGTTCCAACGAACCGTACTACTAGTCCCCGGGCATTCCATGCCCAAAGCGATCGACCCGGCTTGGCTACACCTTGAGGCCGTATTCCCCGAACGTCCTAACCCTCAAGATGTAGCTAGGCAGCTTACCTTTTCGGTCCCACGCTAAGGAGTAGTAGCAAAACTTCGAAATGATATTCTAAGTGATATGCATGAGCAATTTATTATACGGGGATTTCAATATGGCATTAAATCATTTAAAGCGATCAAACAATATTTGCACACATAACAATATATACATGGAAACATTTATATCAATCACAAATCGAGTTCCGATATACTTATCGTTCATTGATCGCACACAACGAATCTCATACATAATTCCCATAATATCCCATATGCATATCCATTTTATCTTTTCCTAACGTCTAGTGCTCTATTCTACAAGCACATGCGCGAATACATAAGCGTAAAGGAAACTCACTCGTCCATAGCGCTCTAGGAGTTGAAGTAATCCTCGGGGAAGACAAGATCGTGATCCTCGACACCTAAACAAAAGAAATACCCAACATGAGTATTTCATCCAAGATCTATTCAAGTTCTATACTTCTATCTTAAGGAATTTGTAAAAATCGTATGGAATGGAAATTCCAACTTAAAATGGCCATAACTTGCTCATTTTAACTTGGAATTCCGCATATTATATACCGATTCCTACCTATTCGAAAAGATCTATCTATTTCTAAGGTTATTTTCATCAAAAGAAGTTATTTGGGTCTCGGAATAGTAGCGTACAGATTTGATACGAATTTTTCCAAACTTCAAAACTAGAGTTTTCAAACCTGTCTTCACTCAAGGGCTTTTGTTCAAAAATATAGATATATTGTATGGTTGAAAAATCCCTTGAATATGTATAATCTCATACTATATGCATGAATTTGGTGTTGTCTCAACAATGGTTTTGTAAAACAAATGTCTTAAAAGTGAGATAAGCTTAAGGCTTGAAAAGAATTTTATTTTTGAGAAATTTCCTAAGTTATCATAAATGAGTATTTCCCCCTTTTAACTCCATTCCTTCAAAAAGTTATTTTAATCTTTCAAGATTTCCATGAATTTTATTTCTAGCGTTTTGGAAAATAAGGTCTTTCTAAATACTTTGTGGTTAATTCCACTTTTAAAAGAAATCATCTTATAAGTTATTTTGGAAAAGCTTATCTTGGACTTTAGTGTTGGTGGAAAACTTTGACAATTGAATCTAAGAAATCCTTTGTTTAAGTCTAAAGAAACTTTCTTATTTATTTGAAAAGAGAATTTATATTAACTTTACTTTATGTATTTCTTGGTAAAAAACCATATATTGTTACTATCTTTAGAAGAATATTTGTTTAAGATAAATTTCAAACCTTTAAGGAAAATAACTTCTTATGTGACAAAATTTATATTTAAAAAGAGTTCTTATTCTTGTTTTAAGAAAACTTATTTCTATTATGAATGAGAGTTTTTGACTATGAAAAATATAAAAACAACATAAATGAAGTAAGAACATAAAAGTGAAGTCAAGTATTGGGAACCTTAGCTTCATCGAGGTATTCCGGGACTAAGAATGGACTAGTCTTCAAAGAAAAGAAAAGCAAAGAAATAAAATTGTTTTGACTTGATATGGACAAGTCTAAGACTAGAAAGACTAGTCTTAATATTGCATAAAACAAGTAAATAAATAGATTGCAAGACTTGAAAATAAATAAATAAATAACAAGTGAGCTTATATGCTCTAAATAAATATATATACATAATACTTATATAAGTTAGGTTAGAAACAATAATAACAATATCAACATAATAACAACATAAAGAAAATAAGAACATGAACAAAAACAAAACATGAATAAATTGTTGTTTCTTTAACTCATTGAGTCTAAGAAACATACACTAAACTCATGTTAAGTTATATGAACATGATGAGTAAATAAGAAAAGTTTTACCTAAGGTTTATGTGTTGGTTGAAGAAGAAAAGAACGGGTTGTAGTATTATGTGGGAATGGATTTTCTAAGGAAAAGAGAAAACTTGAGAGAGATGTTGGGAGAGGAATTTTGTGGAGTGATTTTGGGAGAGTTTTAGTATGAATTTTTTGTTGTGTGAAAGAATGGAAGAGGAATGGGGTATTTATAGATTTTTGGAGTGGAAATTAGATGTATTTAAATAAATGAAAAAGAAAATAAAATGAGATGGTGGAAGAGAGAGAGGGCGCGGTTTTGACTTGTAGGGGGGAGAAATTGATTTGTTTTGTTTGTTTTGTATTAAAAGAATAATGTGTAAGGTATGATGTGATTAAAGTTGTATGGGGAAGGTAAATTGTAAGGTATATGTATGGTAGAGTGTAAGAATAGAGTGTAAGAAAAAGTAGAGATAGGTGAATAGTAATAAATAGTAGAAAAGTACTATGAATAGTAGACTAGACAATTAAAATACCGGTAGTAAAGAAAATACGCGAAAAAGGCCTATATCTGTTATTTTTAGATACCGAAAAATTCTAAAACTGATATTTTTGAAAACCTTATATTTTTACGAATCTATTGGTGTTGTCGGAATATTTTTGCTATCCGGTGCTCCAGGGCACGGTTTTTGAAAACTGATTCCGATCGGATCCGAAGGACACTAGAAAAATTCGAATCTGATATTTTTAGGCTCCCCTGTATTAATACGAACCATATTGCACAATTATTTCAATTTCGTTTTCTAGGGTTTAAGAACACGGGGTTGCCGGATCTAGCTTCACTAGACTAATCATATATCTAGGTTAATTTTAGGGTTTCATTTCAACTTCCGGTTCTTAGGGTTTGCTAATATTATCGAAAAGTCTAGGGGCTTACATGCATACACTATCAGATACTGTGCCCAAAGCTTTGCTAATAGAGCAAATTCAGAATGATAGTAGAATTAGAAGCGCAAAGAGAGCTACATTTCTGGGAAAGAGACCCGCTTCCACTTCATCCTATGATAATTATCGGGGTGTTGGTAAAGGAAAGAAGCCATTTATGGGACGACAAGGAAATCAAAAGCCGACATATAAAGCTCCTACACTTGCATTTGAAAAGAAATGTTTTAGGTGTTATGGTCCTCATGAGTTGTCCGATTGCAAGTGGACTCCCAATGCATGTTTTTCATGTGGTCAAGTTGGGCATAAGTCTAAAGAGTGCAAGAATCCGAAATTACCACCGGTCTTCTGTGCATATTGCAAGCAGAGAGGTCATCATATTGCTAATTGCAAGGATCGACCTAATGTTAAGAGTGGAGTTGATATAGAGAAGGGAAAGACAAATGCAAGGGTTTTTGCTTACAGCAAATTGAGGATACTCCTTCAGTAGACACTTTGGCAGGTATACTGAGTGTTGCTAATAGGGATGCATATGTGCTGATTGATACTGGAGCAACTCATGCTTGTATTTCTGAAAATTTTATGAATGATTGTGAGCTTGTCTCTGAAATGTTGATTGATCGTGTTATGTGTGTGACTACTCCGTTGGTGATTGAAAATAGGCATCCTTGTGTGTGTAAAAATATAAGTGTTGTGATTTCAAATGTGAACATGCCTATTGATATGATAGTATTGCCTTTATCTGATTTTGATGTGATTTTGGGAATGAATTGGCTAAATCATTAAGGTTACGATTGATTGTAGTAAGGCGGAGTTAAGTTTGGCTTGATTGAAGGGAGTTTCACATATAAATTGAGAGAGGTTAAGACCTAGGAGTATGAAGTTTATGGAGCTATGGGAAAAACCAGTTGTGGCAGCTATAAATATTGAAGAAGTGGATATCAAAATGCCAATTGTGAATGAGTTTGTGGATGTATTTCCCGAGAAGTTACCTGGATTACCACCGGATCGGGAGATAGAGTTTGGAATTGAAGTATTGCCTGGAACAGTACCTATCTCTAAAGCTCCATATAGAATGGCTCCAGACTGAATTGAAAGAGTTGAAGTTACAATTGCAAGAGTTACAAGATTTGGGCTTTATCAGACCGAGTATATCGCCCTGGGGTGCTCCTGTGCTGTTTGTCAAGAAGAAAGATGAAAGTTTACGCATGTGTATTGATTATAGGGAATTGAACCGAGTTACTATTAAGAACAAATACCCTTTACCTAGGATCGATGATTTGTTCGATCAGTTAAAGGGAGCCACAGTGTTTTCTAAGATCGACTTGAGATCAGGATATTATCAACTCAAGATCAAATCGCAAGATATTCAGAAGACAGCTTTCGAACTCGGTATGGACACTTCGAGTTTTTGGTGATGCCTTTTGGGTTAACCAATGCTCCAGCCGCATTCATGGATTTGATGAATAGAGTCTTCAAAGATTATCTGGATTCATTTGTCATAGTATTCATTGATGATATTCTGATATATTCTCGGAACAAGGAAGAGCATCGAGAACATTTAAGACTTGTGTTACAAAAACTCCGGGAAGAAACTCTATGCGAAATTTAACAAGTGTCAGTTTTGGTTGGAAGAAATATCCTTTCTTGGACATATTATTTCAAAGAAGGTATTTCAGTTGATCCAATGAAGATTGAAGCCATTTTGAAATGGGCAAGACCTACTAATGTGAGTGAGATTAGAAGTTTCCTTGGATTAGCTGGATACTACCGAAGGTTTGTTGAAGGATTTTCGAAACTTGCATCCCATTAACAAAGTTGACACGGAAGAATACTAAGTATGTGTGGGATGACAAGTGTGAGAGGAGTTTTGAAGAGTTGAAAGAAAGATTGATATCAGCTCCTATTTTGGCACTGCCTGTTAGTGGAAAGGAATTTGAAGTTTTTAGTGATGCATCTATCCAAGGACTCGGTTGTGTTCTCATGCAAGATGGAAAAGTTATAGCTTATGCATCAAGGCAACTAAAACCCCATGAGAAGAATTACCGGTGCATGATCTTGAGTTGGCAGCAGTGATTCTCGCATTGAAACTTTGGAGACATTATTTGTTTGGAGAGAAATGCAAGATCTACACGGATCACAAAGTTTGAAATACATATTCACACAGAAGGAGCTTAATATGAGGCAAAGAAGATGGCTTGAGTTGATTAAAGATTATGATGTGGAAATACTTTATCATCCTGGAAAAGCTAATGTAGTAGCAGATGCACTCAGTAGGAAGAGGCAAATGAATGATGTGACTTTGATTTCTAGTCAAAGAGAGATTCAGATGGATTTCATGAAGTTAGAACTTGAAGTTACATTAGAGCAAGTTGATGTGATATTGGCTCAATTATCCTTGCAACCGACAATTTTGGAAAGGATTAAACAAGTTCAAAAGGAAGATGATGAAGTTAAAAGAATAAAGATAGCCATTGGTGAAGGGAAGAGAAAAGAGTTGAGGATTGATGAGGATGAAGTTATTAGATATGGGAATCGACTTTTTGTGCCATATGAGTTGAGAGAAGAAATCCTGAAGGAAGCTCATTCATCTTCATATTCGATCCATCCGGGAACCACCAAAATGTATAGAGATTTGAAGAAAAATTTATGGTGGGAAGGTTTGAAGAGAGATATTGCTCAATATGTTTCCAAGTGTTTGACTTGTCAACAAATAAAAATCGAGCATCAACGACCCGGAGGAGAACTTCAACCTTTATCCATACCTGAATGGAAATGGGATGATATCACATGGATTTCATATCGGCTTTACCCAAGACTATTGCCAAACATGAAGTTATTTGGGTAATCGTGGATAGATTAACGAAATCGGCTCATTTCATACCTTTGAGGGTTGGAGATTCCTTAGAAAGAATGGCACATATCTATATCAAAGAAATAGTGAGATTACATGGATTCCGAAGACAATTACTTCTGATCGAGATTCTCGCTTTGTCAGCCGGTTTTGGAAAAGTCTACATGTTGCTTTAGGTACTCAACTTCAGTTTAGTACTGCATTTCATCCACAGACAGACGGGCAATCGGAAAGAACGATTCAAATCTTGGAAGATATGCTTAGAGCATGTGCTCTAGATTTTGGCAATAAGTGGGATACTTATTTGCCACTTGTTGAATTTGCCTACAACAATAGTTTCCAAGTAACAATTCAGATGGCACCCTATGAAGCACTTTATGGTAGGAAATGCAGATCTCCAATACACTGGGATGAAGTTGGGGAAAGAGTTATTTTGGGTCCAGAATTGGTACAACAAGCAGTGGATAAAATCCAAGTAGTTAAGCAAAGGATGAAAACGGCTCAAGATCGGTATAAAAGCTATGCGACATGAGGAGAAGACCATTGGAGTTTGAAGTTGGTGATCATGTGTTTCTTAAAATTTCTCCAACAAAAGGGATTATTAGATTTGGAGCTAGAGGCAAATTGAATCCAAGGTACATTGGTCCGTATGAGATTCTAGAAAGAATTGGACCATTAGCTTATCGATTGGCTCTACCACCAAATTTGTCGGAAGTGCATGATGTATTCCATGTGTCACAACTTCGAAAATGTATATCAGATCCCGAAGCTATCATTTCTACACATCAACCGGAGGTTCAAAAATTTGAGCACATGAGAACCGATCAAAGTCTTGGATAGGATTGATAAAGTGTTGAGGAGAAAAGTAATTCCTTATGTGAAGGTTTGTGGACTGGACAAACCGAGAGGGAAGCAACGTGGGAGCCCGGAATGAAATGAAGCAAAAGTACCCTGAGTTATTTGAATAGTGTTAAGGTAAGCTAAGTTTCGAGGACGAAACTTTTTGAAGGAGGAGAGAATGAAATAGCCATGAATTCCTTAAATTACATATTAATGTGTTATTGAATGATATATATATATATATATATATGTGTGTGTGTGTGTGCTTGGTTAATATATTAGTGAATTATTGACATGTGTTATTTTATGTGTATAGTATTATGAAATTAATATATTATTGGATATGTATAAATGTGTGTATAGTGTAATGAATATGTGTGTCTTTTTCAAATTAATATGCATGTGTTATGTTTAGAATTTAATCAAATTACTTTTGAATAGCTTAGGATTTGTGACAGAAATTTGGTAAACTTTAAGCCACTTTTTAAGCCTAAATACAACTCAAATGCATTTGAAATTGCCCAAATTAATCCTAGGACAAATATACCCTAATGGCAAATTTTGGATGAGTATTGACTTTGTTTAGACAAGTTTTGGACTCTTTTTGGCAGCCCTCCCTTTCATACGAATTTTCTTTTCTTTCTTTCTTTTCTTTCTTCCTTCATTCCAAATTCCAAGTCCAAATCAAGAACAATATCAAGCTTTGAAAATCAAAGTTCTCACTAAGATAAGGCATATACATATGAGTTAAATGCAAGCTTTATCTTTTATTTCATGTTCTATATTGTGTTTTTTGTAAAGGTTAGATAGAAATGAATTTTATGTCCTAATTGATGTGGGATTGATTTGGCGCTTTGATGGTGGTTTAAACAAGATTATGTGGCTAATGGAGTGGTAGTTTATATCTTATATGAGTGTTGATATGTGAGAATGAATGTTGTGGAAGTGATATGAAGAATTGAGAAGTTGAGATGTGAATTTGAAGTGTGAGTAGTGTTTTGATGATTAGAAGTAGAATTCATGTTGTTAGGATAGTGTTTGGATCATATAACAAGCTTTGGAAAGTTTAGACTAAGTTTGGGGAATTTTTGAAAGTGAACAGAGTTGTCATAAAATAGGGGATGTCATGCCCCATAGGGTATCCTAAACGTAACAGTCCGCCACATACCATATAAGATTCCCGAATTACCTCCTTAGTCATTCAAGAGCCTTATATAGATGTAAGGCGTACCTTTACACACAATAAACTACAAGTCCAAATGGAGATAAAAGCTTAATTTGGCATGCATTAGCAGTAGGATATAATTCATGAAACATAAATAAATATTACAAATTCTAAGGGGCATTCTCCTGCAAAAGAATAATTAACGGTCTTATACAGTCATCAAAGTCTTAGAAGTTTCCTATGGAAGTCTAATACATAAATTCCAACTTCTAGGAGAAACTCCTAGCTTCTGTACTTGTTCAGCCGGGTCACGTCGCCTAAGCCACAAATGGGATAGCTGCAAAAGGAATAGACTGTAGGGACGTAAGCTAACTAGCTTAGTGAGTGTAATCTTCCACAATAACATTCATGTCACAACAATTCAATCAAGTTATTAATCAAGCAAGTGGATGCATCAAACACGTGAGTTCAACATACATATGACCAACCGGAAATCATATGTGGATGGAATTACGCCCTCCATCCCGGGTTAGCAGATTAATAACTACTACGGTACTATCAATATGCCGTTTATGGTTCACGGTTAACCTACGATTATTCGATGTCGTTTATGGTTCACGACTAACCTACGATTATTCGATATCGTTTATGGTTCACGATTAACCTACAATTATTCGATGTCGTTTGTGGATCATGATTAACCTACGATTATTCGATATCGTTTGTGGATCATGATTACCCTACGATTATTCGATATCGTTTGTGGATCACGATTAACCTACAAATGCTAATCCTTCCCCGTATGATATGCACATGTCAAATTTAGCATTAGTCCGAGTAGTTGATTAAGCCACTTTAATTAGGCGATCAAACAATTTCTCAGACAATCCATCATAGCTAAGTACACAACCAAAATTTATCACCCAGTTTCGATATTCTTAATTTGAGTTCTCACTTCATCATCAACATATAATTTCCCATTATTCCCCATCAGTCATATTTCATTTATTTGGCCTACATTCTAGTGCACTACTTTACAAGCACATACAATAAATGAATCAGGAAGAAGAACTCACTCTGCCATTGGTTCGCCTTTCTTCTAGTAATAATAATCCGGAGGCAAAGAGTCAACGTCCACGGTTTCACCTATTCATATAAGAAATACCCTAATAAGTATTCTACCATCTTAGGATACAAAAACTCTAAGAAAACTTAGTGAAATCGAAATTCGCGTCATTTCCGAAGTTCCGTTTTAAAATGGCCATAACTTGGTCGTTTTAAGTCGGAATTTCGCAAATTTTATATCGATTTCTATCTACTTCGGAAGAGCTTTCTAAATATGAAGTTTAAATCAAGTTTTGAAAATATCTAAGCCTCGGAATTGAGGGATCAGATCTGTACAGTGGGTATATCGATTCCAAAAATACGGTTTTCATGAATGCACTTAAGATTCCTAAGTACAAAATGAAACTAGATGCCATGGTAATAATTTTCCTTATCATGAATGTCACGATATGAACTCTAATGAACCTAAGTTCTTATAACTCTTTAGATTTAAAGAATTTAAATAAACTTTTTCTTAGAAAACCATTTCATACTATTGTTTAACAAGTGAGTTTACTACACTTGGTCACACCTACATATTTCTAAGGATTTTTCTTAGGAAAACTCCACTTTGTTTAAAGAAAATTCGATCCTTATATTAGTTATATCCTAAGATCTTTATTTCTTTAATAAAATCTTCATTTGTAAACTTTTAAGTGGGTCTTTTACTAGGGTGGTTCCAAAAATCCGAATTTAAAATTTTCATTTTCAAGTTGATTTATTTAAGAAAAATGTATTTTATACTTAAAACTTTAAGTATTTATTTTACCTATACCCTAAGGACTTCATTTATTTGAGAAAATACTATTTTTGAAGTTGGAAAAATAATGTTTTCTAGCCATCTATTCATTATTACGAATTTGGTTTTCAAGACTTTTAACTCCAAACTTCTATTAGACTTCATCTCTTGTTTTCAAATATTTTCTTTAGTAAAACTCATTTAGACTCATGAAAAATATTATCAAACATTATCTATTACCTATAGACTCCATTTCTCTTGTAAAATATATGTTTAGAAGTTGATAAAGGTGTTTTTATCCTAGGTTTCTAAAGTCATCCGAATTTACACAAGTTCATTTCTTGAAAAGTGTTTTCCTTTTTGACTTTATTAACTCATCTACCTATAGATCTATAAACTAGGAAGGTTATTTACTAAAGACAAAAGCATTAAAGACTATTAATGCACATAAACACAAAATAATAATGAGATCTTAAATGCCTTCATGAATATGACTAGCAAAATGATAGATCTATTATCTCAAGTGCTTAAATGAGTTTTGAAAACATAAAAACTATATTTTCATAAAAGATCTTTGGTTCAAAATACTTTTTGATGGATAAACATAAAGCTTTTGGCATGAAAGCTCCTTTAAATGTTAGATATACTTTTGTGATGATTCGATATTCTTGTTTTGATATCTCATTGTCCCTAGCAAGAGCTCATGGGGTCCTTTGGTTGGAAATATCCAAGAATCACTTAGACATAACAAAGATCTATAAGTGGAAGGAGTAAAAGTTCACTTACTTGAAGTAAAATAGGAGATGGAAAGAGGAAAATAGAAAGTTGTGTGTGTGTTGTGTGTGTGTTGGGGGGGGGGGGGGGGGGGGGGGGGGGGGGGGGGGGGGGGGGGGGGGGGGGGAGGTGCGCGGCGCAAAAGCTCACGGCAAGGGAGAGGAATGGGGGAGATTTTGAGAGCTTTCCCAACTTTGTAAAACTTGAAAAAGTTTGCTGTTGAGGTGGGGCATTTCTTGCATATCATTGTCCTTTGAAACCAGGTGGTGGCTTGCTTTAGAACATTGGTATCATTCCGATATGACAAATTGGGATGATTCCGCATATTCGAATGATATGTGTTTCCAAAATTACCCTTTTGGAAATTTCCCACATAGTTTAGCTGCTCATCATTTGATGATGATCCATGCGGGCACTCGAAAGAAAAGTGCGGACTTGAGCAAATCTCACAACAAAACACTTGTTTTTGATTGGAAGAATTTATAGTTATGAGTTTACTTACTTGAGTGATAAGGGTTGCCATTTGAGCCTTGAGTTGTGATATATCTTCTTTGTCTTCCACAGATGCTACTTTAGATCTTGTTCTTTCACAACTCCAATTATGAGCCGCGGAAGCTAATTCTTCAATAATCTCACTAGCTTCCTCATATGTTTTTCCCATCAGTGATCCTCCCAATGTAGTATCTACTAAGGACCTCAAAGCTTCATCAAGACTGAGGTAGAAATTTTCGATCAGTAGATTATCGGGTAAACCGTAGTGTGGACATTTTCTGACTTCCTCTTTGAATCTTTCCCAAGCATCATATAATGATTCACCAGGGAATTTGGTGAAGTTAGAGATCTCATTTCTTAATCTGGCGGTCCTTACTGGAGGGAAGAATCTCTTCAGAAACTTCTTTGTCAGATCATCCCATGTAGTGATTGAATCTGGAGGTTGAGAATTGTACCATGCCAAGGCTTTATCCCTAAGAGAAAAGAAGAAAAGTTGTAGTCGGATGACTTCGTTTTTTACACCATTAAGTTTGACAGTGTTGGTGTATTAGAGAAATTTGGCAAGGTGTTCATCTGGCATCTCATTTGGATATCCTCCAAATTGATGTGACTCAACCATTTGAATTAGGGACGGTTTAAGCTCAAAGTTGTTAGCCTCCATAATGGGCATTCTTATGGCTGGATCTTAAACAGTAGGTATTGTATAGTCTCGAATTGCCCTTGGAGCGGGAGCAGCTGCTTGCAATTGGTTGTTGTTTTCATTGTTTCCTTATCCTTGATTTAGTGCCATTGCTCCTCTTCTTTGGTTCCTTCTTCTCTATTGATGCAAGGTTCTTTCAATCTCAAGGTCTAAGGGTAGAAATTCAGAACTTCTTGTAAACCCCAGAAATTTTCACCTTAGTACCCGATTTTATAATAGATTGTATAAACTAGATAATAGATTTAGATTCTGAGTGAAGTCTAATAATAGGTTAATATTTAGATTTTGGATAAATGAAAGATTTAGGAACCGAATAAAGAAATTCTTTAACCCTAGTTAATACCGAAAACGAGATCTTGTATCTTGAATAACTAATTCAAGATATGATCTAAAATCTAGACCCGAAAACCTAGTATACAAATAGATTTAAATAGAAAATATTAATATAAAGATTAAATGATTGTTTTTATCCTGATAATGATTCAAGACTAGAATAATGAGTAGTAATGAGTTTATACTTAGACTTAAACCCTAATTTCGAGATCCCTAATTAAATTAAAAGCTACTAATAAGAATTTATGTTTAGTATTGAAACTAGAAATATAAATATAGTTTAGTTTTAGTATTAAGCTCAATACTGTATAAATGATCATATACGCTTATAACTAGAAAACGATGATCCAAAAATGAACCATTAAGGTTTTAAATACACAATGAAAATACAAACTGATGAATAACTCAAAATCTAAATTTCAAACAAATAATCAGATCACACTATTGTTCTAAACCGAGTTTTTCTTAAGCTATCGGAGCCTGAAACAAAAATTGACCTAATGAGCTTAAGAAATCTAAATCGCGGGAGAAAAATTATACGAATAATTAACTACGTAAATATATACCCTAAATTTGTATTATTTGAAATCTAAGTGTTTTGTATAAATTTACACACCTATTTTTGTACAAAAACTTCCAATACTAGTTAATATATACCCGTATAATCCGTATAATTAACTCAAAATTTAACTAAATAATAAACTAATATATATCTATATATAGTTGGGCTGCTATTTTTCGGTGGAAAATGCGGCTGAGTTTGGTGCAAGTTGGAGGAGAAGAAGAAGAGTCGGATTTGTGCTCAATAATGCATCCAAAATTTCAACAAAAGCAACCCAAGGACAAATCATGGAATGCCACCTCAACCCAACATTTAATGCAATGAAAATAACAGATTAATGAAGAGAAATTCGAAGAGGAAACGAAGGAGAACAGCCGCAGTTTCATTTCCCTTTCTCTCCTATATATATATGTGTGTTTTTAAAGCCATTAATGAAGAACAAACAAACTCCATAACTTCTCAGCATCTTCCAGTCCGAAAATACTCCAAAAAACACTAAATCGAACTAAAAACAAAGAACAAAACAGATCATAAAACATAAACTCGGATCAAGGAAAAACAAAGCCAAAAACTCTCAAAACGAGCTCAAAGGTAAGTTGACATGATTTTAAAGGATTTCGTTCGAATATATGATTTTGTACTGACTTATAATCATCTTAGGAAATTATTTAAACACAAAACAAGCTTCGGCTTGCACTTAACGAGCTCCAACGAAGGTAAAGTTTCAAAACCCTAGGCTTATGTTTCAAAGAATGAAACCTATGTATTTATGTTTTTTAAACGTGATAAAAGTGTTATATATCCTTATATATGATATATAAACTCTTAGAAGTGGTTTAAGTAAGTTTTTAACGTATAAAATCAAAGAAAAAGAATCGAACCGAGGAGGAATATGATGAACAGTGCAACACTGCCTCAAGGCCGGCAATGTAACGCTGTATGCCGGCGGCTTAAATGTGGCTTACCTTCAAACAAGAGGCTACGTAAAATAATTTTTCACGTAAAACATCAATGTAAGCCGGCTACTTGGAGATCTACACCAGCGGCGTAGGGCCGGCGTACGTTGTAAGCTGGCAGCTTTCAACACCGGTGCTTTCGATACGAAATTTTTCTTCAAAATGATTTACACCGGCACTTGGAGATGTAGGCCGACGGCCTTGAGCCGGCTTACAGCTAAAATTTTCCAACAAAAATTTTTCTAACCTAAACCGAATTTATATATATATATACATATAATATATCTACTAAGTATGTATATATGTATGTCATATAAATATGTTTTAGGTAGTGACTATAATATAAGTATTTAAGTCTATTTAGAAATTAACGTCTATTAACTTTTGAAACCCTTAGAATTAAGAAAATATTTAGTATTAGTTAAAGTATTATTAGTCTAATATTTTTTTTAACAAATAAAATATATAAGAATGGAAATTGAAATAAGTTAATTTCCGAAGCAATGTGACTTCTAAAAATAACCAAACAATTATGTGAGATTAAATAGGAAAAATACGACGATATTAAGTATTAATATCAAGTCTAAGACATTAATCAGTATAGGGATTTAGCTAGATGGTATTGATGATATTTTGTTTTAAATAAGTGAATTTGACTCATTAGAAGATCTACAAGTGGAATTACTACGACTAAGTCGGTATGAGCAGGAGAGTAATTCAGTCATATTGTACTGGTTGTGGTTGTAAATAGTCGAATACGTAATGCAAATAACCAATGAATGTTTGTTGAAAGAATGATATGATCTGATGCATGAGTGATAAATATCTTTATATAAGCGATAACGCAATGGTTGGGTTGTGCAGTAGTATAACGATGAATGTGTGTAATGTATGATCACCCCAAAATTGCTTAAGAATTTTGGACTTAACAAAATAATATGAGCATGCATTGCACGAATTGCATTACTACATATATGGTTGTGACAGCCTGCTACGTATTAATATTTCGGATCTCTGTTTTTGCTTGGTTGATCCAATGTGTGAGTCTTCCAAGGTTCTCTTTGGTCTAGCGGTCCTAGAGGAACTAAAAGGCACCGAAGAACGTCGCCCGTAGAATCGCTTTGAAATGATAATACTTGGGAGTTTCTTAGGGGATTGCAGGAGATGGTTTGTGGAAGCCACTATATTCAAAGTGATAACATTAAAACGAGAAATCGTTGATTCTCCTGTGTACCTAGTCTCTCCTGGACAGGTGGGTCATTAAGTTTTTTTTCTTCAACCCATTAAAAAGAGGGCGTAAATCTTTTTCTTGTTTGGATTCTAGATCATCTAAACTTGTATCTATGCATATGGTTGAGTGCTTGCATTGCATATGATTTGTTAAAAACTTGTGTGATGTATGGTATGTCTGGTTATTCACTGAGCTGTGGTTTCGCTCATACTCCTATAGTCTTTTCAGGTTCACTTTACGTCCCTGGTTAGTTACATCCAGGAATATTGTCACACCCCGCCCCCGCAGGCGACGGCGATGCGATGCCAGGGCAGGCAAAACCCACCACTGGCCCCTAGAGGTAATGGCCGACACCACCATTGCATCATGGTGACCCCAACCAAGATCAACTGGTGAAAGGTGCTGCCTTTGGGGCAGGCAAAAGCCTTAGGTCTGGGGTTCGAATCCTAGAGTCTGCAGACTGGGTTCAACTCTGCCTAAGGGTAACAATACCTAAAGTGCCCGTGGTACCCTGCGGGGCATGCGTTGGTTGGGGTCACCATGATGCAATGGTGGTGTCGGCCATTACCACTAGGGGCCAGTGGTGGATTTGTCTGCTCTGGCATCACGTTGCCGTCGCCTGCGGGGGCGGGGCGTGACAAATATGGCTCCTGTAAGGGGCTTTGAAGCTAGAAGTCTACAGATCTATTTTAGTTTGATGGTTATGTACTATTATAGTAGATTATTTAGTTGTATACTTCAATGGAGATATATGGTTTGTATAGTTTGTAATGGTTATTCACTAAATCATTTTCTCTCATATATTTGTTATTTCTTATCAAGCAACTTAAAAGTCTGTTGTTTTGAAAACCTGTCATTCTCTGGAGGTAATCTAGTGATAATATTCAAGTGTAACTTGTTTATTACTACTAGGGTACCCTCGGGGCGTGACACTTCTACTTCTTCGCATAAAACTTGCAAAGAGAAAAGGAAAAAATCAAAACTAAACTTAAACCTAAACTACTAGCAAAGCTGAAGGTAGTATAATATTAATAAGATCCCCAGCAATGGCGCCAGAAAACTTAATGTGCTAAATTAGTAGTGAATTTTTAAAGCATCTTATCTAGCAAGCGTACTGGGCCTTATCTTGCAATATAGCATGAGTCAAGTGTCGATCCCATAGAGATCTATTAACTACTAGACAGTTATCAACTAATACTAATATCTAGGCAATTGATCTTTTAGAATGATTAGATTAAGACTAAATTATCTAATATGAATGTAGTGAGCTTTTGAAGAGAGTGATATGTTAGAACAATGTGGGAAGGAGCAGAATCCACTTTAAACTATTGCCAATCTACTTGAATTCATGTTATAATGATAATTAGATTTATGGATATTCATAAGAAATTGTAAAGATTTAAAAATAGAGTTATAAACCTTTTAAACCCAAAAATAATCCAATAGCTTCGCTAAATAAATTATTTATGGAATCAAAATTACAATTATAAACCTCCCGATTCTATAATTGATACTAATTTATATATTAACATCCCCTAATTCCTAGTGAGAAATCAATATAAAACATTGCATAATATTTCATGGACAATTTCTAAATTAGATTAAACTCCGCCGCTTCCGCTATTGTAATTTAATCTCAATTTATGAATTCATATGAACCCTAATTTCCCTTCCGAGTTATCAGAATTCTTATACACCAAGGTATGATGAATAATCAGAACTCAATATGAATATTCTATGATTCTAATTATCTATAAACATGGTTTCAAAGATCATTTTAGCATGTTTAAAGCTTCACAACTTCCCACAAAAAGGATTTAGCTACTCATTGATGATGATTCAAAAATCAGATAAGAAATTGCAAATGATTTCATTATGTCAGAATATTCAGATATATGAATTGCATAAAAGGAAAAGATCAGATATCACCAATTCAAATATCAAAGCTTCACTTGCAAATTCTTGAAAAACTTCAATATCTCTTCAAAAATCTCTATGAAATGTTAATTCTAATCTATGTATTGTAGTGTATTTCAGAGCTACTTGGGATGTTTCAGAAAGTGAGGAGAAGACCTCCTATTTGTAGGAAAAATTTCGAACAAATCATTAAGAAAATGGTAGTTTCATTCAAAGTCGGCAGTTATGGACCCTACGCCAGCGGCTTACAGGCAGCGTATCATCATTTCCTCCTTTGCGCAGGCAGTGTACTAGTAGCCTTCAACTTCGATTACACATGTAGGCCGTTTCTACGCCGGTGGCGTAGATGTAGATCTAGCCGGCATATGTGATCAGAAATGAAGCATTGCACCAATTTATAACGAACGTTGTTCCAAAGCCAGCGGCTTTCACACCAGCGTAGACATTCCAACAGAATTGTCGCTTCAATTTCCTCCAAGCATTCGTTATTTCATGTCTCTTCAAATTTTTGACCTACACTGCCCCAACGCCGGCGGCTTAGGAGCCGGCGTATATTGTAACTCCTTCAAAGCTGGTGACTTTCCAATTCTAAGCTGCCGGCCTTCAAGTACGCAGGCTTCTTCATTTCTATGCCGGCAGCTTTGAGGTGGCTTATAATGTTGTTGGGTGATATCTTGCAAAGCTGGCAGTGTGTAGCGGCTTGGGTGTAAGCCGTCTTAACGCCGGCGGCTTCTTTGATGTTGAAAATACCGGCCTTTACTTCAATTTTTCTCATTTTTGATTCAAAGTCTCTTGTTTTGTTTCTTTTCCAAATTAGTCCTGAA
>JAMXBD010004562.1:0-54927 GCA_024138025.1 Combretum micranthum | reverse complement strand
GGAAAATTATCATCAATATCGTCATTATCATTTAAGATCTTAGGATTGGATGCTCAAGTCTTGACAAGTGATCCACTGCTAGATTTTCGCACCTTCTTGCCTCTTGTTTTGTCAATAAAAACTTCAAAGCAGAGTGATCTGTGTAAAAATAACCTTGGATAAGAGAAGATAAGATCTGAACTTATCAAATGCAAAGACAACTGCTAGCATTTCTTTCTCGGTAGTTGTATAGTTAGCTTGAGCAGATGTAAGTGTTTTGCTTGCATAATGAATAGGTTGAAAGAATTTGTCTCTCCTCTGACCCAAAACAGCACCAACAGCGGAGTCACTAGCATCACACATTATTTCAAATGGAAGTGTCCAATCCGGTGTAACCATGATAGGAGCATTAGTGAGCTGTTGCTTCAGAGTGATAAAAGCATCAAGACACTCTTGTGTAAACTCAAATGGTGTATCTTTCTCCAAAAGTTTATTCATAGGCCGTACTATTTAGAAAAATCTTTGATAAACCGACGATAGAACCTAGCATGGCCTAAAAACTTCTACTGCCTTCACTGAAGAAGGTGGTGGAAGCTTGGAGATGACTTCTATTTTTGCATTATCTACTTCAATTCCCTTTCTAGAGATCTTATGCCCAAGGACAATGCCTTCTTGAGTCATAAAATGACATTTTTCCCAATTTAAGACCAAATTAGTGTCTTCACATCTTTGCAAAACTAACTCCAAATGATGAAGGCATGCATCAAAAGTATTCCCGAAAATAGAAAAATCATCCATGTAAACCTTCATGATATCACCAACCATATCCTCAAAGATAGCTAACATACACCTTTGGAAAGTAGCTGGGGCATTACACAACCTAAATGGCATACGTCGATATGCAAACGTACCAAAAGGGCAGGTAAAAGTTGTTTTCTCTTGATCTTCTGGGGCAATCGGGATTTGAAAATAACTCGACATTCCATCCAAGAAGCAATAATAAGCATGGCCTGCCAATCTCTCAATCATTTGATCAATAAATGGTAAAGGGAAATGATCTTTGCGAGTTGCATCATTCAATTTACGATAATTGATGCACACTCTCCAACTCATCACT
This sequence comes from Combretum micranthum, assembly GCA_024138025.1. Classification (NCBI taxonomy): domain Eukaryota; kingdom Viridiplantae; phylum Streptophyta; class Magnoliopsida; order Myrtales; family Combretaceae; genus Combretum; species Combretum micranthum. The sequence continues at coordinate 53,831 of JAMXBD010004562.1, read as the reverse complement.
GTTCGCACAGGAATAAGCTCATTTTTCTCATTGGGAACAACCGTCATACCTCCTTTTTTTGGAACAACTTGTACTAGGCTTACCCATGAGCTATCAGAGATGGGATAAATCATCCTTGCATCTAGAAGTTTAATAACTTCTTTCTTCACTACATCCCGCATGTTGGGGTTAAGTCTACGTTGACATTGCACTATTGGTTTGACACAATCTTCCATAAGAATCTTATGTGTACAAAAAGAAGGATTAATTCCTTTAATGTCTGCAATCTTCCATGCAATGGCTTTCTTGTGTTGACCAAGAACAAACAAGAGTTTATCTTGCTATTCTTTACTAAGGTTGGAAGCAATGATCACCGGTAGTTTAGAATTTTTTTCTAAGAAAGCATATTGAAGATAATCAGGAAGTTGCTTCAATTCAAGCTCCGGTGGTTCTTCTATTGAAGTTTTTGATGTCGAATATCAGGATTTCAAGCATCTCATAATTGCCATCTTTCTTCAATTCAGAGGAGTATCTAGATACTTGCCATTAATTGCATAGCTGAACTAATTCCTTCAACTTGATCCCCTTTCATCAAACAAAGTTGTAATCATCACAAAGGAAGTCTTGTAAAGAATGTGAAACAGCCAAATCAAAGTAATCAATTGCATAACATGTATCATCATGATTTAAACTCTATTTTAACACATCTGGCATCTTCACAATCACTTCTTCATTACCAACTCTCAACACCAACTTTCCATCACCTACATCAATTATAGCTCAGGCTGTAGCCAAAAAGGGTCTACCCAAAATGAGTGGGATATCAACATCAGTCTCCATATCAAGAATAAAGAAGTCTGCTGGGAATATAAAATCTTGGACTTTCACCAAAACATCCTCAATTACTCCCCTTGGAAATTTCACAAATCGATCCGCTAACTGAAGACACATTCTTGTTGGCTTTAGCTCTCCTAACCCCAACTTTTTATAGAATTGATATGGCATCAAGTTGATACTAGCTCCCAAGTCAGCTAGTGCTCTTTCTTCAGATAAATTCCCAATTAGGCATGGAATAGTGAAACATCCAGGATCTTTGAGCTTTTTGGCAACTTGTTTTGAATTACAGCAGAACATTCACCTCCCAAAGTCACAGTAGAACATTCTTCAAGCTTCCTCTTATTAGAAAGCAACTCCTTAAGAAATTTTGCATATCTTGGCATTTGAGATAGAGCCTCAACCAATGGAAGATTAATATGAAGTTGTTTAAAATCTCAAAAATTTTCCATAGTGTTCATCCATCTTAGTCTTTTTGAGCCTTGCAGGATATGGAATTGTAGGCTTATACTGGAATGTAAGATGGAGTTGATTTCTCTTCAGCTGGGTTTTCATGCTGCTTTTCTTCAACCTTACCAGAAGTTGATTCTGGAATTAATTCCACCACTTTACTCTTTTTACTTGGATTTTCAGCTTGTATTTCTTTGCCACTCCTAAGGGTAACAGCGTTCACGTGCTCTCTTGGATTAATCTCTGTATTTCCTGGTAAAGAACCATGAGGCCTTTCGGAAAGAATTTTGGCAATTTGACCCACTTGAGTCCAAATTATGAATTGATGCTCCATGATTTCTCAAGGTAGTTTCTTGATTCTTTAAGATCAAGTCTAATGACTTTTGCCTTTCATCGGATTCCTTAATGAACTTCATCATCATATTTTCAAGTTGAGAGCTGGAAGTTGAATTCTGAGCTTGGTTCCTTGAAAAACCTGGTGGAGGAATATTAGGATTGGAATTCTGATTACTCCTTTGAATGTTGTTGCTGTTACTCCATGAAAAATTTGGATGGTTTCGCCATCCCGGGTTATAAGTATTGCTATAGGGATTGTTTTGAACCGATTAGGAGTGCCCAAGTAATCAACTTGTTCAGAAAAAGATTCCTCACCACTAGATGGCTCAACATAAGCAAGTTGTTGCTATTTGGAAACTGATAAACCATCAATTTTTCTAGCAAGAGCTTCCACTTTAGACATGATTGTGGTAGCCACATCCACATCCAACATACCAGCTGGCTTTTTATCCCGACTCCTAGTGTGTGACCACTCATAGTTATTTGTGGCCATATCCTCAAATAACTTCAAACTTTCCTCAGGAGTCTTATGATTGAGAGTACCACCAGCTGCGGCATCTATCATTTGACGTGTTTGATAGTTGAGTCCATTATAAAAAATTTGGACTTGCAACCATTCCGGAATACCGTGATGTGGACATCTCCTCATAGATTCCTTAAATCTCTCCCATGTCTCAAACAAAGTCTCCATATCCATTTGACGATATGATTGAATTTCAGCCCTAAACTTTGCTGTCTTCGAAAGAGGGAAAAACTTATCCATGAATTTCTTGATAAGCTCTTGCCATGTAGTAATAGAGTTCATAGGCAACGAATTCAACCAATATTTGGCCTTTCCCTTCAATGAGAATGGAAAGAGACGAAGACGAACAGCATCATCACTCACTCCATTAAACTTAAATGTGTCACAAATCTCAAGGAAAGTTTGGATATGGATGTGTGGATCTTCATCTTGGAGGCCATCGAATTGAGCATTTTGTTGAACCATTTGAATAACAGCTGGCTTCAATTCAAAATTATTTGCCTCAACACGAGGACGAACAATACTAGAGTGTTGTCCTGTCAAAGTAGGTCTTGCAAAATCAGAATTTGTCCTTGGTGCAACATGATTGAAATTATCTTGTTGATAATCCTGCTCCCTTTCTTCATTTGGATTAGCCATATCCACTGTAGATGTGGATGAGGAGTCAGCTAAATGCTTGTTCTTCTTCCGATATTTGAAAATGATCTTTTCCGGTTCAGAATTAAAATCAACAAGTTTTGTCCCTTGGCTTCTGGTCATGCATTATTACTGCACACACAAAAATCAAGCACTATTTAGACAATCTTCCAGCAAAAACAAGATCACCAAAAAAACAAGAAAAAAATAAAGTGCTAAACTAGCAGATTTAAAAGTTTTCCTAATATTATTCCTATTCCTTGCTTGGCAACGGCGCCAAAACTTTGATGGTAAAAATCCTTGCCAATCGTAGTTTAAAATTTATAAAACTCTTTCTCAACTACTACGAAGAGCAATAGGCAGTGAACCTATCAATTCGTAGAATAGTGTTAGATCGAGGTCGTCCACGAGGATAGAATAAGTACTAGTAATCACTTTAACTCTACTATTTAGCGAGATAGATGAGAGGTAGATCAAGTAATACTATCTAATAAAAGAAACTATAAATTGCAACAGTTTAGGAAACACAAGTTCACAAGAATTAAGCAAGATTTGAAAACAATATAAAAAATGACCTAGATCTTGTTCTTCATTTATTTTCATCATGTGAATCATAGAAAAACTAAAGATTATCTCAGTTGAATTCTTATACTGTTGAGTTCCTAAAACAAATTGATAATCCTCTCAGATATATCAGCTTATCTAATTTTAGATCGATTAATTAGGATCTCTCCTTAACTAATTACAACCTAAAATCGCATAAAGTTCAAGAACTCAAGAAAACCGAAGAAACACAGAAGATTCTTGTAACCTATCTCTAGGATCACAATCAAATCTTATCTAATTGCATAGATCTATTTATGAAATGATTTCTCAATCTACTTAAAAAAATCAGTTATAAACTTGTACTCAAGAGATACGAGTTTAAGAAAACGTTAAAGAACATGCAATTAGAATATAAGAGATTCAATAGAAATTCATTAAGATCTCATTCTCAACACATGATGAAATTAAATTCGAACTCGATCTAGATCTACAATCTACTCCTCCATTGAGATAACAAAACACAATTGAATTGAATAAACGATCGAAATCATGAATACAACTTGTAAAAATGAAGTTCAACTCAAGAAATTAGATCTACAAATCCAGATAAATTTCACTTAAATCCTTCGTAACTTGTTTTTCCATAAAAGTCTCTCTCACAAAACAGAAGAAAAAGTCGTATGTAATTTTTTTTAAAAATGTGTAACTAACTTTCTCTCTCCTCTCCAGCATATATGAATGGGTCCAATACAGAAGAAAAGAAAAATAGCATAGAGGAAAATTCGCTGCTATAAACAGGGGTACAAACGGCCCCATTTGCTTGCCTGTTGCTGCTGTCCTCAAAACTGGAGTGAACACCCTTACAAACAGGGTTGTTTACTCGGCTGTTGCGGCTACTGGTCAAATCCTGGGCATCTGATTCCAAATACCCTCCAAACGGGTGTTTAGATGGCTGTTTGCTTTTCTGATTTGTCCTTAAATGTGCTGTTTAGCTCCAAATTGTTGAATTTGAAATATTTCTTTGTAAAGAGCCTAAAATTGACAAATTAAGCACTAAGAACCAGTTTTAGATGATTTTCATTTAGAAAAACAAATAAATGAGCCCACAATTATCTTAAAAATAAGGGCATTACATCACTTATCAAATCACTCGCACGAAAAGACAACTTGGGAGGCAGAAAACGAGATATGACAAAAATACCCCAGTTTGTTTGAAGAATCAAGTACGTTTTTCAAGTTTTGAGGACAAAACTTTATTTAAAGGGGGTAGGTTATAAACCCCTAATTTTCCGGGTAATTTCAAGCTTAAACCCTAAGCCGAAAACCTTGAGTCAACAAATTCTCAAGAAACTCTAACAGTTTAGATTCAACAACCTTGTGGTCTTAAACCAAGAAGTTGAAATATAAAAGGAGAGTGTAGATTGGTTCATAATAATATTAGGATGTTTTAAAATATCATATTAGTGAATTTTCGACCTATTTCAAACCCGATCGGATGCATACTTTGAAAAGCATGTCTCGGACTCGAGATACTAAAAATATGTTATTAATACCATTACACTCGTAATTTCATAAGATTTCCAAATATATCAGTTATATAATTTTTCGATTTATAAAAGTTACAATAATAGCCTTTTTATTGTATTTTCATCACTACCGGTAATTTAATTGTCTAATCTACTTTTTGATTTCTAATCACACTATTCACAAGTACAATCACCCATACCCTATTCTTACATCCTTACAACCTATTCCTACAATATTACATCATTTTCTTTACATTTACTTTTCTAATACTTTTATTACTTAAGTTACTTTTGAATTTTGAATTTTGAATTTTATTACACAAAATATCACTCATCTCTCTCTCTCTCTCTTGTCCTAGAACCGACACCTCTTGTCCTTTCCCTCACTCTCATTTTGTTTAGATATTTTTCTTTTATTTACTCAAAACAAACCCTAATCCATTTTCTATAAATACTCCTTTTGTTTTTCACTTCTCATTTTCTCTTTTCTCTCTAAAACAAACCTTTGAAAATTTTTTTTCTATCCCTCTCTTCCTCTCCATGCCATGACACACACACACACACACACATTTTTCTTCTTCAAGTTTTCTTATTCCAAACCATTAATAGGTAATAGATCTATACCTTACCACAATCAAACATGTAATGACAATATCCTACATGTGTGACTCCACTAAAAATCACCATGAGCTTTATGCTAGGGATGTGGAAACACTTAAGCATGAGATTCTTGCCATCACAATGTTGTGGATCTTGTTATTTAAGTTGTTTTGCTATTATTTTGCTTTATTATTGCTCTATGTTGTTATTATTGATGTTTTGTGCATATATTGATTTATTAACCTTATCTACATAATATTCTTAGTACATTTGCATTCAGGACTAGCATGATATAATAGATCTAGTTGTTTTGAGTACATAAATTGTTATGCCCCAAAGAGTACCCTAAACACGACAGTCTACCACACTCGATATCTAAACTTAAGTATGATAACCTTAGTCATTCCATGAGTTTAAACACCAAGTGTAAGGCTCACGTTCAACATATAGGAACCATACTTTGAATCGGAATATCTTAAGGAGATATACATAGCAATAAGAATAAATCATAACAGTTATAACAAGATAAATCTATTACATAATCCAAGGGGCATACCCCCATCAAATATTAAGAGTCCTTAGGTCCACAAAAGTCTCTTACATCAACTAATATATATATAAATTTAAGGGGTTCAACTAGAAGTCTATGCTTACATCTAGGTCCCAACTTCTTCAAAAAGCTCCTTAAGGTCCAAAAGCTATACTTAAGGAAAGTGGCTTATCGGAGATAGCCACAAATATTCATACTGCAATAGGAAACTATAAGGGTATAAGCTTACGAGCTTAGTGAGTTTCACTTGCAAAATTAAATACTCAACAAACAATATATATATATATATATATATATCAGGCAAATTATATTAACAACCATATGAAATGCACAAACACGTGAACATACAATACATAAGACTTTTCGAAAATCCTATATCAAATGGATTTATGCCCTCCATTCGGGGTTAGGTGTTTCAGGCCATACGTCCATAGATTTCTATTTTTCTCATTTATATTGTGGTTGATACAGGGCCCCCCACGCACATTTTCAATTTCCAGCCATTACGCCAATATTCGAGTTTACAGGCCATTCGTTGCTCGGCTATTATGCTTTCTTCCTATAAAGGTATAATAACCTATGCAATATGACTCACATATGATATGCATGGTCAAATTGATGATAAAATCATGGCATATTAATTAACAATTTATGGGCGATCATAGATATTGTAGACACTTCAATTCTATACTAAATCATATAATTATTTACAATAAGCTAATTTCGATATTCTTATCATTGATTCATCCAAGTAGAACTCACATACACACAATCAAATTTTTATTGTGCCCTAATTCTAATGCCACTAATGTTATAAGAACAAACATAAGCATATGATTTAAAGATAGTGAACTCACTTTACCATGGCGTGAAAATCCACTTAATCGTAATATTCCTTGGGAAGGTCTAGTCTGTCTCCCAAGTCCCCTAATCAAAAGAAATAACTCTAATGAGTATTTCTATAAATTTTGAATGAACTTATAAATTTTATTCTAAAAAGTTCGTCAAAATACGTCTAAGAGCAAATTTCAACTTAAAACGGCCATAACTTGGTCATTTTAATTCAGAATTTTGCATATTATATACCGATTTCTACCTATTCGACGATAGATATCTATTTCTAGAGTTATTTCTAACAAACAAGGTCATTTGGTCCATGAATAGTAGGGTACAAAATACTATACAAATTTCCCATTCCATATTTCAACTCCTAATTTCAAACCAAGCATCATACTAAATCTTTGATAGATACTTAGCTATCATTATAACTTGTAAGACTCTATTATCTACATATATAACTCAATATCATGCATGATTCATGGGTGTTGGTAAAGCTATTTTCTCATGTACTTAGATAATGCTTGATAAGATGTATAAGACACTATTTTCCTCACTTTGTTTCTAGCAAGTGCATTATGTGTACATGCCAAACCGATAAGTTATTATCAAAATTTCATGAAATGAACTATCTATATGTATATTCTTAATGATATGATATAAAAAATTCTTTTAGAATACTTTTGCTTTGCAAAACTTTTGAGATTTCAAAACTTAAGAAAACTAGTTTTATTTCTTGCAAAATCAAACTTGTTCTTACCAAAACTTTTCCCTAATGACTTATATGTCTATCACCTTCTTCACTTTAATGGAATTCTTTGTTTTGGAGTTGGACATATAGGTATTTTCATAGAGGGTTTACCTAGATATGAATTTTTCAAGGTTTTTAAGGAATGAAAAAATTGTTTAATCTATCCATGGAAAACTTTCCTTGTCTAAGGAATATACTTTAATAAATTTCACTTATCCTTGTCAAAACTAGGTCTTTATTACATGTATTCCCTAGGACTTCTATTTTTTATATAAAAATCATCATTTTGGCATTTGGAAATAGTTGTTTAAATAGTGGCCATTTTCAATTCGAATTTTAAAAGTTTTATTTGAGTTTGTTTTTTTTTTTTTTTGTAAAACTCATTTAATCTTTTAAAAACTATTCCCTAATCAAACCTACTCCTTAAGGCTTCCATTGCTTTAATAAGAATCTTGTTTTAGGTTGAAAAATAGGTGTTTACACTTCAAACTTCCCTTATTACGAATTTAAAACTTGTTATTGGGATTGAAACATAACTTTTGTAAACTTTTCCTTGTTTTAGAAATATTCCTTAGTAGATCTAAGCTTTTCTCATCAAGATTACTCATTTATGATATCTATTCCCTTAGCCCTCCATTTTTAATGCAAAATACATATTTTGAAGTTGAAAAATAACTTTTCTAAATATGGCTCTTTTTAGATCCGAATTTAAAAAATATATTTTTGTTGAAACTAAAATAGATCTTAAGCTTTCTAACATTTTTCTACTATTATCATGCTATTACAAGTTATGTGTATGCATAAAACAAAACCTAAAGCATTTATAAACTCAAACCACTAGATCTAGTATACTATACTAGTCATAAATGCATGAACCATATGATTATTATGTGGAAATGACTAGATGGTGAATACATGCACAAAACATTAATAATAACAACATAGCTTAACAATAAAACAAAGTAATAGCAAAATAATCTTAAATAACAATATCAACTACATTGTGATGGCAATGATCTCATGTTCAAGTATTTCCACATCCTTAGCTTAAAGCTCATGGGGATTTTTTGAGTGGAATCACACATGAATGATCTTGCTATTACATGTTTTTAGAGAATGAAGTGTAGATCTATTACTATTTAGTGTTTGGGTTAAGAAAACTTGAAGAAAACAAAAGTGTGTGTATGTGTAGAGAGAGAGAGTCATGAAACAAAGAGAGGAGAGGGAGAGGGTTTTGCAAAATTTTTTCCTAAAAGTGAAAGTGAGGAAAGAATGAAATGGAAAGGTGCAGGCTTAAAGGGGTTTATATAAAAAAGTGGATTAGGGTATACTTTAATTAAACAAAGGAAAATAAAACCAAATTGGAGAGAGGGAATAGGGGGGGGGGGGGGGGGGGGGAGGCTGGTTTAGATGTAGGAGAGAGAGAGAGAGAGATGTGTGTTGAGTAAGTTTCAAAATTAAATAATAAAAGTTGTATTGGAAAATTAAATTGTAAGGAAAATGATGAAATATTATAAGAATAGGTTGTAAGGAGTAAAGTAGAGTATGGATGGTTGTACTTATGAATAGTAGATTGGACAATTAAAGTACCGTTAGTAAAGAAAATTCTAAAGGCTATAATTGTAACTTTTATAGCCCGAAAAGTTATACAATTGATATATTTGGAAATCTTTTGAAATTACGAGTCTAACGGTACTAATATCATGCTTTTAATATCTCGAGCCCCGTGACACGCTTTTCAAAGTCTGTATCCGATTGGGTTCGAAATAGGTTGAAAATGAGCTAATCTGATCTTTTTAAGGACCTTAATATTATTACGAACCAAACTACACTCTTCACTCATATTTCGACTTCTTGGTTTAGTTATGCAGAGTTACTGGATCTAAACTACTAGGGTTTCTTGGAAATTTGTTGACTTAAGATTTCCGGTTTAAGGTTTGAACTTGATATTAACCTAACAATTAGGGGTTTACAACCTATCCCCCTTAAAGGAAGTTCTGTCCGCAAAACTTGATACACGTACCTGATTTCTTAAACAAAATAGGGTATTTCTTTCGTATCTTATTCTCGGTCTCCCAGGTTGCCTCCTCGTGCAAATGATTTCTCCAAAAAACCTTAACAAATTTGATTTCCTTATCCTTCAACTTTTGAACTTTTCAATTTAGGATCTGCACCGGATGCTCTTCATAAGTGAGGTTCTCCCTTAACAACACTGATTCTAATTCCACAACTTGATCCGGGTTGGCTACATGCTTCCGAAGAATAGAGACGTGAAAAATATTGTGTACTCTAGACAAATTTGGTGGTTAAGCATGGCGATACGCCAACTTTCCAACTCGCTCAAGTGCTTCAAATGGACTAATATACCGAGGGCTTAACTTTCCTTGCGAGCAGATTCGATGAATACTCTTGATAGGATTTATCTTTAAGTACATGTGATCTCCTATTTGGAACTCAAGAACCATCCTTTTCAAATCTGCCTAACTCTTTTGTCGATCTTAAGCCTTCTTCATTTGTTGTTGGATAACTCGTACCTTATCAGCGGCATTTTGTATAAGATCCAGTCTAAGAACCAATTTCTCCACATCATCCCAAAATAACGGGGATCAACACTTTCATCCATATAAAGCTTCATAGTATGGCATTTTGATTGTCGAGTGATAACTATTGTTGTAAGCAAACTCCACTAAGGGTAAGTGTGCTTCCCAACTACCTTTAAACTCCATCACACATGCTCGAAGCATATCTTATAAGGTTTGTATGGTTCACTTAGACTGCCCATCGGTCTGAGGATGATACGTTGTGCTGAAGTGCAACTTAGTTCCCATACACTTTTGCATGCTCCCCAAGAACATGGACATAAACCTTAAGTCTCGATCTGATACAATCCCAACTGCTACTCTATATAAACAAACGATTTCCTTGATGTAGAGCTTTGCCAATTTATCCATAAAATAATTCATACTTATTGGTAGGAAGTGAGCGGACTTGGTTAGCCGATCTACTATAACCCATATAGCATCATGCCCTGTTGGCGTTTTCGGCAATCTACACACAAAATCCATGGAAATCTGATCCCACTTCCATTCTGGTATTGGCAAGGGTTTCAACCATCCTCTCGGCCTCTGATGCTCTACTTTCACTTACTAGCAAATCAGACACTTCAACACAAATTCGGCTACGTCCCGTTTCATTCCGTTCCACCAATAATTTCTTTGAGATCTTGGTACATTTTCGTTCCTCCCAGGTATATCGTATACCCAGAATTGTGAGCTTCACTCATGATCCTTTCATATCTCCTCATCATTTGGTACACAGAGTTGTCCCTTCATTCTTATTACATCCTCATCATCCACCGTGAAGTCAGTGTATTTTCCTTCTTGAATTTCTCTCTTTATTCTTTGTATTATCACATCGTAACGCTGAGCCTCCTTGATTCTTTCCACTAAAGTGGGTTCCATCACTTAATTTGCTATCGCCATCTCAGTATCTCCTCCTATGAACTCAATACTTAACCTTTCAAACTCCTTTCACTAATTCCTTTTGATCGGTGAGCAAGGCTTTTATTTCTCTGTGATTCTTACGACTTAAAGCATCAACAACTGCATTCACTCTCCCCAGGCAATAATTAATTCCCAAATCGTAATCCTTGATTAACTCAAGCCATCTCCTTTATCTCATGTTCAACTTTTTGTGAGAACAAATACTTAAGGCTCTTGTGATTAGTATAGATCTCACACCTTTGCCCATAAAGGTAGTGTCGCCATATCTTTAAAGCGAACACCACTACCGCTAGTTCCAAATCATGTGTAGGGTAATTTTGTTCGTGTGGCCTTAGCTATCTTGAAGCGTAAGCAATTACCTTCCCATCTTGCATGAGTACACATCTAAGACCATTTCTCGATGCATCATTATGAACTGTGTAGGGCTCTTCGGGATTTGGTAGTACCAAGATTGGAGCAGAAACAAGTCTTTGCTTAAGTTCTTGAAAACTTTAGTTTCTCTTTTTCATCCATATAAACTTTTCATTATTTTGGGTTAATTGGGTCAAGGGTTTAGCTATCTTGGAAAAATCATTAACAAACTTCCTATAACACCCGGCCATACCCAAAAAGCTTCTTACTTCTGTTACTGTCTTGGGTGGGTTCCAGTCCATTGCAGCATTTATCTTCTCAGGGTCCGCATATATACCCTCTCCTGATACCACATGTCCCAAAAATGAAATCCTATCCAACCAAAATCACACTTGGAAAACTTGACATATAACTTGTGTTCTCTTAAGGTTTGTAATGCCATGCACAAGTGTTCTTCGTGTTGCTTGCTCGTGTTTAAGTAGATAAGGATATCATCAATAAAGACTATAACACTTATCAAATAAGTGCTTATATACTTAGTTCGTCAAATCCATAAATATAGCAAGAGCATTTGTTAACCCAAATAACATCACTAAGAATTCATAATGTCTATATTGAGTCTAGAAAGCCGTTTTAGGTACATCTTCCGGCTTAACTCTTAGCTGATGGTATCCCGATCGAAGATCAATCTTTGAAAACATACTTCCTTCTTGTAGCTGGTCAAACAAATCATCAATCCTAGGGAGTGGATACCTATTCTTGATTGTGACTTTGTTTAGCTCCCGGTAGTCCACACATAATCTCATCGATCCATCTTTCTTCTTAACAAACAAAACCAATGCACCCCATGTTGACACACTTGGCCTTATAAATTCTTGATCCAAAAGTTCCTATAACTGTTTCTTTAGCTCCTTTAACTCAACAAGAGCCATGTGGTAAGGCGCCTTAGATATCGGTTTTGTGTTTGGTGTCAAATCAATCTTAAAGTTGATCTCCCGCTTTGGGGGTAACCCTGGTAGTTCATCAGGGAAAACATCTGGAAACTCCTTAACAACTGGTATATCCTCAACTCGAGGCAACTCTTCCTTATTTTCCATTGCACCAAAAGAACTGCCCTTTTTTGTCTTGACCTCCTCATTTACAAGTAGTTCAAACGAACTTAACTCAATTCCCCTTGAAATTGTTGTTTCTCCCTTAAATTCGACATCCTTTCCATCCAAGTCCTTAAACTCCACTTTCTTCCTTCTACAATCCACAACAACTTTGGCAAAGGTCAACCAACTCATACCCAAAATTACTTCATATTTACTCATTTCTAAAACAATCAAATCACATCTTGTGTGATGTCTTTGAATCACTATTGGGCAGTCTTTCAACACTTCATTAGTCGTTACCACTTTTCCAGTTGGAGTCTTGATACGAAAGCCGGAGGTGGCGGTGTCTATTGTTAATCCAACTTGTTTCGCTAAATCGGTGGTGATAAATGAGTGTGTGGCTCTAGTGTCGAACAAGGTGTAAGTAGTTGTCTTATCTACTAATATGCATCATGTATTCAACACGGCTAATTACTATCCCAAGCCATTCTAGTCCATTCCCTAACTTTATCTTAGATTTTTTATACTTACTTTTCCTTTTTATAACCCTTAGATCTTATGCAGTTCATAATTAATTGAGAAACAAAAACAAGGTTTAGAAAATTAACCTGTCACGAGTCTAAAATCTTGGCCATTTTCCTCCTCGAGGGTAGCAAATTCACAATCCTCGTCTTCAATTTCCTCACATACCCATTGTCCCTCTAGATTATATATCCTCATACCATGCATAGCCGATCTAGAACGGCTGCCAAGGTTTCCACTATTCCCATTTCCGGGCCTTGTTGAGGATGGTGTTCTAAATTTCTTGGCTAAGGCACCCGTCCTTTATGGGCACTCATTAGCAAAGTGTCCAACTTGCTTACAGACAAAGCAAGTAGTGGTGGCTTTCCTCGGGCATTCAGAGATCTTGTGACTTGCCTCTCCTTAGAAATAACACTTGTCTCTCAATTGCGGACACCTCCTAAGGTAGTGTTATCCCTTGCACTTCCAACAATTTGGGGTTTTAGGAATATTCTTTCCTCCATTTCCCCGCTTGTATTTCCTTTGAAGCCATAGAGTAGCTTGAACCTTTTCTAGGAATACCGTGAACTTGACCTCCCATGAAATTTTCTTCCAAACACAGAGGGTATTCTATCCACAGTCTTTATCTTTCTCTTTTTGGCCCCTTCAAGAATCTGAGCTCTTTCAACCAATTCCTTAAAAGTCTTGATGTTGAACTCCTCAAGCCTCAATGTCACGCCCCATAGGGTACCATATACGTAACAGTCCGCCACATATCATATAAGATTCTCGAATTACAGCCTTAGTCCTTCGAGAGCCTCATATAGATGTAAGGCGTACCTTTACAATAATAGAGTGCAAGTCCAAATGGAGATAAAAGCTTAACTTGGCATACATTAGCAGTAGGATATAATTCATGAGACATAAATAAATATTACATAATCTAAGGGGCATTCCCCCGCAAAAGAATAATTAATGGCCTTATACAGTCATCCAAAGTTTTAAAAGTTTCCTATGGAAGTCTCAACAAACAATTCCAACTTCTAGGGGAAACTCTTAGCTTCTGTAACTGTACAGCCGGGTCACGCCGCCTAAGCCACAAATGGGGTAGCTACAAAAGGAAGGGACTGTAGGGACGCTAACTAGCTTAGTGAGTGTAATCTTCCACAATAACATTCATGTCACAACAATTCAACCAAGTGATTAAGCAAGCAAGTGAATGCACCAAACACATGAGTTCAACAAACATATGACCAGCCGGAAATCATATGTGGATGGACTTGCGCCCTCCATCCCGGGTTAGCAGATTAACGAATACTGCGGTACTATCTTTATGCCGTTTATGGTTCATGGTTAACCTACGATTATTCGATATCATTTTTGGATCACGATTAACCTATGATTATTCGATATCGTTTATGGATCACAATTAACCTACAAATGCTAATGCTCCTTCCCCTTATGATATGCACATGTCAGATTTGGCATTAGTCCAAGTAGTTGATTAAGCCATTTTACTTAGGCGATCAAACAATTTCTCAAACAATCCATTATAGCTAAGTACACAACCAAAATTTATCACCCGGTTTTGATATTCTTAATTTGAGTTCTCACATCATCATCAACATATAATTTCCCATTATTCCCCATCATACATATTCATTTTGTTTGGCCTACATTCTAGTGCACTAATTAACAAGCACATACAATAAATGAATCGGGAAGAGAAACTCACTCCGCCATAGGTTCGCCTTTCTTCTAGTAATAATAATCCGGAGGCAAAGAGTCAACGTCCACGGGTTCACCTATTCATATAAGAAATACCCTAATAAGTATTCTACCATCTAAGAATACTAATACTCTAAGAAAACTTAGTGAAATCAAAATTCGCATCATTTTCGAAGTCCCGATTTAAAATGGCCATAACTTGGTCATTTTAAGTCGGAATTTCTCAAATTTTAAATCGATTTCTATCTACTTCAGAAGGCTTTCTAAATATGAAGTTGAAATCAAGTTTTGAAAATATCTAAGCCTCAGAAATAATGGATCAGATCTGTACAGCGGTTATGTTGATTCCGAAAATGCGGTTTTCATGAATGCACTTGAGATTCCTAAATGAAAATGGAACTAAATGCCATGGAATTGAGTTTCCCTATTATGAATGTCATGATATGAACTCTAATGAGCCTAGGTTCTTATAAATTTTTAGACTTAAAGGATTTAAATAAACTTTTTCTTAGAAAACCATTTCATGCTATTGTTTAGCAAGTAAGTTTATTACCCTTGGTCATACTTACTTATTATAAGGATTTTCTTTAGGAAAACTCCACTTTGTTTAAAGAAATTTTGACCCTTATATTAATTATATCCTAAGGTCTTTATTTCTTTGATAAAATCTTCATTTGTAAACTTTTAAGTGGGTCTTATACTAGGGTAGCTCCAAAAATCCGAATTTAGAAATTTTCATTTTCAAGTTGATTCTTTTAGGAAAAATGCATTTTATACTTAGATCTTTAAGTATTTATTTTACCTATACCCTAAGGACTTCATTTATTTAAGAAAATACTATTTTTGAAGTTGGAAAAATAATGTTTTCTAACCATCTATCCATTATTACGAATTTGGTTTTTAAGACTTCTAACTCAAAACTTCTATTGGACTTCATCTCTTGTTTCAAATATTTCCTTTAGTAAAACTCATGAAAAATATTACCAAACATTTTTCTTGTAAAACACATGTTTAAAAGTTGGTAGATGGGTTTTTAAACTAGGTTTCTCAAGTTATCCGAATTTACACAAGTTCATTTCTTGAAAAGTGTTTTCCTTTTTGACTTTATTAACTCATCTACCTATAGATCTATATACTAGAAAGGTTATTTACTAAGAACAAAAGCATTAAAGACCATTAATGCACATAAACTCAAAATAATGATGAGATCTTAAATGCCTACATGAATATGAGTAGAGAAATGATAGATCTACTATATCAAGTGCTTAAATAAGTTTTGAAAACATAAAAACTACATTTTTATAAAAGATCTTTTGTTCAAAACACTTTTTGATGAAAAATCATAAAGTTTATTGATGTAGATCGTATCAACTCTTAAATTTATAATTCCAATTAACTCTTACGACCTAGTTAGGCAGTGTACCTATCTATAGTTGTATAAGGTCAACGGATATCGTCCACAAGGATCTTTAAGACAATTACTAGAATTAACCGGTTTTCCACTATTTAGCAAATCTAATTAAATGCATTTATTACTAACAACTACGATTCACTATTTAACTAATTAATTCGCAATCAATGTATATTCACAACCTTAATAATTCAACAATCACAAAACAATACCTAGACCTTGATCACCACTAACCCTATCAATCTTATTAATAATATTCGTCAATGCAGCACTGTTCTTGAATTGCAGGAACCCTAATTTCATTAATCTCTCTCTCAAGATAATTAAATCCTAACCCTATATGTCTAACGAAATCTCTTCCTCACTAGATGCATATAAAGGTTGCATTAATGATCACAATTCCTCATAAAGATAAATTCTTGATGCAAAGATTCATGTAATCTATCTCTAGATTACATTCAAACCCTTCTACTCATGCTAAATCTTTCCTATTAATCAATCCGTCGATTCAATTAACAAGAATTATACAATAACCTAATATTGCGCATATACTAGATTAAAACAATCAAGCAACATGAATAGATCCAAGAACAAGAACTTCATTTAACAAATCAATTCAATCCACATTAGGGTTAGGGTTTCTCAAAATCTAGGGCATACAGATCTAAGCTTCCATTGTAAAATAATTACAATTATAAACCATGGAAGAATAAACATAAAACATGATGATTACACCCTTTAACCAACAAGTCTTGTGATGGAAAATTGTTAGGAGTTCTTCTTCTCGCACGTCTTCTCTCCTAGGGTTTCTTCTCCTCTATATGTGTGTTTTTAACAAAGAGTGGTTGGATCTATTTATAAGAAAGTGGATTTGTTTTCTACACAGGTATTCTACACGGGACGTGTTCGGGGCCGTGTTGCTTCCTCATGTCAGCTATTTCCTCGGATTTGTCACGATTTGGAGTCCTACACAAGCCCGATCACAGCCTGTGTTGTGAAGTCGTGTATGTTCCATAAAGCATTCTGTCCATTTCTTATCTCTAATATAAGCATCCAACATAGCTCGTGTTGCTTCCTTATGTTCTTTACAATAGTTGCTGTACATTTTTCAAGGCCAACACCAGCATTCAACAGCTTGTGTTGAAATCTCATGTATGCTGAAATTCTTCACTTTGCACTTTCTTCATCAAAACTTGTTGTAATTCATCAAAACATCTCCATAATGCTTATTATCTCCTCTTAATCCTGAAATTAACATATTACTCAAATCAGTATCCTTTTCTACAATTATTCACATAAAAATCACTATAATATCATACTAAAACCATGTGAATAATTAGGGTATTTTGTACTTATCATTTATGCCTTGAAAGCTCCTTTAAATGTTAGATCTACTTTGTGATGGTTCGGTATTCTTGTTTTGATATTTTCTTGTCCCTAGCAAGAGCTCATGGGGTCCTTTGGTTGGAAATATCCAAGAATAACCTAGTCATTACAAACATCTAAGGATATAGGAAGCAAGTTCTCTTACCTTAAGGTAAAAATAGAAGACAATAGAAGAAAAAGAAAGTTGTGTGTATGTGTGGGTGGCCACCAAGGCTCACGGCAAGGAGGGTGTGGGGGAGGAACTTTGAGAGCTTTTTGCCTTTTTGGAAGTTTTGAAAATGAAAGAATGAGGTGAGAGAAAGAAAGTGTAACTTATATATCACTTGGAATTAGGTTAAATGGAGCAAAACAATTAAAAAAAAATTGCAAATTGGAGCTTGTAGGGGGGGCCATCACGCCGGCCAAATGCTTGTGGGGGAAGGGAAATTTTGATTTTTTTTTTTGATTGATTTGCTTTTGATTTGAATTGTGTACAATTTGTCATAAATTGTATTGATTTTTAAGAGACAAAAAGTTTTTGAAATGAGATTGATTTATTGATGGTAAGTGTTGCAATATAGAGTGTACAAATAGGTAGTAATAGGTTGTACTTATGAATAGTAAAGAATAGTAGTCAAGACAATTTAATTACCGGTAATAAGGAAATACGAATAAAAAGGCTATAACTGTATTTTTCATAAGCCAGAAAATTATGAAATCTATATTTTTAAAATCCTTATTTTATTTTGGTTCAAATGAGTATTCATAAGGAAATTTTTGAAATTCTAGTTCTGGAGCACGTTTTTCTATAATAGGTCTCGGGATGACCCGGAATTGAAATTTTCTTAAAATCTGATCTTTTCTTGTTTTGAAATATAATCAAGAACTATATTCAAAATTAAATTTTCTTATAAAAGTTTCTTAATTAGAAACCGAGGAAAAGCCAGAATTAGGATTCCTAGTTCTCACTCCAGTCTCAAACTATTCCGGTTTAGGGTTTTACACTCACTCTCATATTGTCACACCCCGAAGAGTATCCTAAACGTAGCAGTCCGCAGTACACAATATTAAAGCCTAGGAATGACCGCCTTAGTCATGCAAAGGCTTCCATACTATGTACAAGCGTCTAACACATGGAGGAGACACATTGGGGAGATACATTTTATATGGATACACTTGAGTAACAATGTAAAGGAAATACAATTTACTATACTTCAGATACAAATCACTATGCTTCATATACAACTTCAAAATACAAATCATTAACCCTCAATTACATTCGTCTACAGACTTCCGTACATAAACTATTACAAGGCAATCATAAAATCTAGCCAATAACTTCAAGCATTCTTATTTTTGCCGAAATCCTGAAGTCATTCTCGGCTTCAACCATCATGGTCCCCACTTAGCATTCTTGAGATAACCTGTCCATTCAAACATCTATTGGGGTATAAGCTACACTAGCTTAGTGAGAATTCTCTTAATTCTGTACCATAACAAGCAAGTTATAATCAACTATATGCTATGCATCAACAAACACATGAGCAAACAATTATGTATGGGTATCTAGAACCCACACACAGAACGGATTTACGCCCTCCATATCTTGGGTTAGGAACGATATTGAAGTCTACACGACCATTGCTAGTCCCCAAGCCCTCGGCTCATAGCACTCGACTCGGCTAGGCTCATTCATGGAATGCATCCACATGCGCCTTAGTACCCATGAATGAGCTCTGATACCGGCCTCGTTATCCAAACGAGCAATCAACGGACCATACCGATCGACCTGCGTAGGAGTAACACATTACCAAATGCAATATGTCCGATGCGATGCATGACTAATTTAATTTTTTTTTTCTTAGGTCAAAATATTGATACATTCTTTAGAGTGACCAACCAATATCATACATATAACAGAAATAATATGAACAATGCAGTTATCCAATCAAATCATGATTTCGATATGCTTTAATATTCTTTGGCATACATTCATCATAGTCTCATCATATATCCCATCCCCATTCATATCAATTTTTATCTTGTTCCTATACTTCTAATGCGACTAGCTACAAGCACAAACAAGGTAAAAAAATAAAGAGAAAACTCACTTGGCCATTGGATCACTGGTCTTTTAGTAAAAGTAATCCGGTGGTAGGGAATCATCAAATTCGAGATCACCTAAAAAGGAAGAAATACTCTAATAAGTATTTCATCACTTAACTAATCCAAACTATCTTATACAAACTATCAAATTCGTAATTCTCGTCCTAAACGGGAATTCCAACTTAAAAGGGCCATAACTTGGTTGTTTTAACTTGGAATTTCACGAATTATATATCGATCTCTATCTACTTCGAATGATCTATCTAATTCTAATATTATATTTAAGTTTTCAAAAATTTGAAACTTCGAAAAGGTTCGATCAGATTAGGACAGTAACAATTTCAATTTCCGAAAAATAGTTTTGTAAATGTTTGTAATGTTCCTACTATATAGATTAGCTATATATGCAATATGAATGATTTGCTAACATAAATGACATGAGATGAGCTTAATGTATACATGATCTTGATGATTTTTGCTAAAAGGAAATTTTATAACTCTTTATATTGCAAGACTTCAAGGATAACTACTTTTAAGAATACTAGTTTCCTAACTTGATCATTTCCATTTGTTTTGGATTTATTACTTAAGAAAATATAATTATTTTTGTTAAAATTGAGTCTTCATTATATCTATTACTTATGACCTTCATTTCTACATAAAAATTTCCATTTTACACTTTGTAAACATATTTTCAAGTAGGATTGATTCCAAAATCCGAATTTTGTAAAAATTAGTTTTTGAGTGATTTTTTAAAGTAAAAATCATTTGATATTTAGAAAATTAAACATAACCACTAAGGACTTCACTTTTTCATAAAAATTTACATTTTACATTTTGCAAATATGTTTTCAAATAGGATTTACTCAAAAATCCGAATTTTAGAAAATCCACTTTTTGAATGATTTCTTTGAGAAAACTTGTATAATGCATCAAAATTCAAGGCTTTACTATATCCATTACCTAAGGACTTCATTTAACAGATAAAACATTCATTTTGAGCTTGAATACTAGGTGTTTACATAGGCATCATCCAAAGTTACGAATTTTACAAGTTGAAAACTAACTCAAAATTTTCCATCTTGATTCCACTTCTTGTTTTACACATTACTCATATCCAAACTCATTTCAACTTATAAAAATCATTATTTAATGATACCTATTACCTATACCCTTTATTTTTCACATAAAACATGAGATTTGGGGTTGATAAATGGGTATTAAAAATTGGTCTTGGTTGAGATCCGAATTTACAAAATTCATTTTTGGACATATCTTGTGATAAAATCTATCTAAACTTATGAAAATCCATTCCTTACATATCCTATCTTAAGAGCCTTCTATATCTTGAATAAAAACTTCATTTTTGAGTTGGAAAACATGTTTTTAAAATATGCCTTGGCCAAAATCCGAAAATGAGACTTTTATTTTGAAAATCACCTTTGATTCTAGTAAAAAGAAGTCTTGATGATATCCATATATTAAGCCTTCATTATCTCAAGTAAAAACTTCATTTTGACATTTGGAAAGTGGTTTTTAAATAGGGGTCTTGCCAAAAACGAATTTCACTATTTTTGTTCAAGTTCAAATCTAAGATCTACACATAATATGAACATGAATATAAAAGAAATGAATGGTAGTAAACTATAAACTCATAGATCTAAACTGTACTCATCAAAATCTTTCATTTATGTTATCTATACCCTAAGCCCTTCATTTTAAATGAAAAATACACATTTTGAAGTTGAAAAATAACTTTTCTAAATATGGTTCATTTTTCATCCGAATTTTCAAAAATGATTTTTGTTGAAAATAAAATAGATCTTGAGTTTTCTAAAACATTCCTACTATCATCATGCTACTATAAGTTGTTTATGAACATAAAACAAAGTCTAATGCATTTTATGAACTCAAAACACTAGATCTAGTTTACTACACTAGTTTTAAATGCATGAATCACTAAGATAGACATGTGGATGGTGAATCTATGTACAAATCATAAGAAATAACAAAAATAACAACTCAAATAACAAGATCTATGGCACAAACGAAAATCAAAACTACAAAAAGTTAGATCTACAAAATATAACTACTTTAAACAAGAAAATAATAGTGATACAAGAGATTAATCATAGAGAAGAGGAGTGTTTCATTTTTGGCATTATCATCCTAAGCTTTTAAGCTTATGGAAGGCCATTTGATGCATGAAACTCTCATTACACTTTACCTATATCACCTATGGAAGCTTTAAGAAGGAAGTTTACTTAAAAATTTTCAAGAAATATGTGTGGGAGCTCAAGAATGGAATGGGGGCAGCTTGTGTTCTTGAAGAAACAAGAACAAAAGAAGAAAGAAAGAGAGGAAAAGAGAGAGGGTTTCAAAGGGAAATGAAAGGAAATAATTAAGAGGCATTAAATGGAGAGATAAGTGTGTTAAATTAAAAAGAAAAAAAAATAAAATAAGAGCAGCTATGTAAGGGGTGCTGCACATGAATTAGAGGGGAGAGGGAGAGAGAAAATTGTTTGAATTTGACTTGAAATTGAATTGTGTAATAAATGTATAATGTAGCTTCTTGAAGAAGGGTTGAAAGAGGATGTTTTTAATTAATTTTTGGAATAATTCAAGAGTCAAGGAAGCCATAAAGGGGTCAAAATCTGCCATGAAGTATGGGACAAAGTGTAGAAAGATTGAAGTGAAAAGATAGTAATATGTGTAACTTGTACTTGAAGTATGGGTTGGAAAAAGTGCTTTTTATTAAGAAAAATACAAAATAAAATTAGGAAAAATATTTTTAAATAAGTGGCAGAATTTTCATGAATAAAATTAAATAATTATTTGAATTATTTTAGTATTTCAATAAATGTGTTACCGGTATGATCAAAATACGCGAATATGGCCTATAAATGATATTTTTATAACACGAAAAATTCTAAAAAATTATTTTATGAAAATAAAAATATTTTTCAATTATTAAATTAATTTATTTTATTTTTAGTATCGAGTCTTAAACATAATCTGATCCCGTAAAAACCCGAAACTAACTAAATTTTAGAAAAAAAATTTCTATAATATATAAAATATTTATCTAAAAATATAAGGCTATATAAGAATAATAAAATTGTGTAATGAAATAAAAGTGAATAGTGCAAAAGACTAATTAATTACCGGTAGTAATGAAAATACGATAAAAAAGTTATTATTGTAACTTTTATAACTCGAAAAATTATATCACTGATATATTTGGAAATCTTATGAAATTACGAGTCTAACGATACTAATGGTATATTTTTTTATCTCGAGCCTCGAGACACGCTTTTCGAAGTCTGTATCTGAACGTGTTCGAAATAGGTCAAAAATTTACCAATCCGATATTTCTAAGCGAACTTATATTACTACGAGCTGTTCTACACACTTAAACTACTCCTCGGCCTCTAGGGTTAAGGGCGCTAGATTGCCGGACTTAAACTATTATATTCCACTTAGGGTTTCCAGGTGATTTTCCGGTTTAGGTCTTTGCTAATTTGGAAACTAGTGCTTTATGTTTATACAACATATTTAATTAGAGAAATTTATTTTAAATTGATTTTTTTAAGTATTTAATATCTCTCAATGTTTTTGGAATTCTTTGAATTGGGTTCATTTCCGAAAGTTAATCGTTATTTACTTTTTATAATTTATTTTTGGGCTTTATATTGCCCGATTTATAAGTCAGAGTTACGTATGGAATTTGTTGTACGTAATGGTTTTGAATTTGAAGACTGTTGAGTTCTTATTTTATTTTTAAGGATTTTCATTTTCTCAATATTAAGAAATTTCTGGATTCGTTCGTGATTTAAGACTTGTCGAAATTCGCTTTTAATTTGGAGTGATTTTTAGGGTTTATTTTCGAAGTTCATCTTGGAATTATTTACTGAAATTTTCTGGGGCTTACACATATCCTCATCCAAACCATTTAGAAAAACTTGTTTCTTTAGTTCCTCACATATTTATACGAGTCAGGGGCATACTGGAGCAACCCATTAAACTCGATCTCATATTGTTCTACTATGCAGCCCCTTTGTGATATGTGCAGAAAATCTGCACTATACTGTACCCGAAGGCTTCCAGGGAAGTAATGCTCATGGAACTCGTAACGAAACATCTCCCATGTAACAGATGGCATGAGTTCTCTCCTCTTTAATTCCCACCATACTCTCGCATTCAGCCTTAGCAGGTAAGTGCCATAATTAACTCTTAAGTGGTGGGGCACTTCGAAAGCATCAAACGACCGTTCTATTTAGGCCAACCATCCTCGGCCTCATCGGGTTTTCTAAAGGCTCCCTCATAGTATCTATTACTCCTTGTGAACTCGGTCAAAGGGCTCTTGTACGGCCTTGGGTGTGGTGGTGGAGGTAAGGGTATGGTGTGGGATTGCGCATTTTCAGTTATTAGCATAGCTACCGATACCTGTTGCACTAAGGGCGGTGGAGTAGGTATTCGAGCAGGAGCAGGAACAGGAGCAGGAGCAGGAGCAGGCATAGTTTGTTGAATGGCTTCAAGCACTTATGCCAGTTGCCTTAAAGTCGCTTGTAAAGCAGCTTGAGCATCAGCCATTTGTGGTTAAGTGGCGGTGTCGCTTGTTGTTCTCCCCCCACATTGGTTCGTTAAATGCGCTTTGTTCTTGTCGTCTTCTTCCTCTACCACAACTTTTTTACATTTTATTTGTCTTAGTTAAGCAATCTTCCAATAACATTATTAACATTTTGTATCGAGATTCGGAAATGTAAAAAATTCTCATACAAGCGAGTAATATAAAAGCAAAGTATAATTTAAGAAACTTAAATAAAGAAAATCTCAACTTCATAAAACATAACGTAGTTTTTCATTGAAACTTCAACGGTAGGTACAAGGACCTTTACGTTGGAATTGAAAAACAAAGCATAACGATTCAGATCAACATAACAATCAACAACCACAAACAACATCCAAAAACAACAAAAGCTACTATGACTTGTCTTTCAAGGTTGTAACTACAAAATTCAGCTTGAACTTGTGGGTCAAAACATAGGTGTCTCGCTTCTTTCCTTTAATCCTCGCATTCTCTTTTTGTAAACTACTTCTTCTCCTTCCTCATCCTCATTTCCTTCAGACGGAAGAACAACCTCATTCTCTATCTCATCTACTTTTTCCTCATATGGTGGGTCACTAATTTAACTTGGTGGAGGTGGATGGGCCATATCGGCGGGTGGAGATAATATTTCCCCCATACACTCCCCACCAAAAGAAGTGACTTTGAGCATCAACTCGAAGCCAATTGTTGTGATCCCCTAACAAGTCATGAGCATAAATAAACAGATATCCAATTGGGTTCCAGGTTTGAAAATCGAGAAAAGTTGGTTTTCCTTCATTCCTTAACACAAAAGTAGCTTCCTATAACATGGGTTGCCCTAACTTATAAACATCAATCCTTTCTAATGCATAAATCACTTCAAGCTCTGACCAACATTTATCCCTTATAGGGTAATATTCTATATCGGTCACTACTTTTATGCCACTCAATGTTCATCAGCCCTCTTTTCCATAAATTTAACATCTCTCGGATTGACCTAAGATGGCCAGCTAAAGCAAATTCTTCGCACAAGACCCTAATTCTCAAACGATATTCAACTAAAGACTCGTTGGGTTGCTTACGCATTTGCCTTGCCGCTATGCGGGCTTCACTAAGAGTAAGCTATTCACAAAAGAGGAAAGGATTAGAATTGAGAACCCATATTACCCATGTTACTCTTATCCAAGCCTTCTTTATTTAATTCTTACCCTATCTTAGTCTTTTCCTTTTTATTTCTCATTAAGTCTATTAATTAAAGCTATGATTGTAGATTCTTAACCATGCTTTGATACCAACTTAAACTGTCATGCCCCAAAGGGTATCCTAAACGCAACAGTCTGCCACACTCGATATTTAAACTCAAGTATGACAACCTTAGTCATTCCATGAGTTTAAACACCGGGTGTAAGGCTCACGTTCAACACATAGGGAACCATACTTTGAATTAGAATAGCTTAAGGAGATATCATAGCAATAAGAATGTAAATCATAACAGTTATAACAAGATAAATCTATTACATGATCCAAGGGGTATACTCCAGTCAAAATATTAAGAGTCCTTAGGTCCACAAAAGTCTCTTACATCAACTATTATATATATATAGATTTAAGGGGTTCAACTAGAAGTCTATGCTTACATCTAGGTCCCGACTTCTTCAAAAAGCTCCTTAAGGTCCAAAAGCTATACCTAAGGAAAGTGGCTTCTCGGAGATAGCCACAAATATTCATACTGCAACAGAAAACTATAAGGGTATAAGCTTACGAGCTTAGTGAATTTCACTTGCAAAATTAAATACTCAACAAATAATATATATATATATATATATATATCAAGCAAATTATATTAACAACCATATGAAATGCACAAGCACGTAAGCATACAATACATAAGACTTTCCAAAAATCTTATGTTGAATGGAGTTATGCCCTCCATTCGGGGTTAGGTGTTTCAGGCTCATACGTTCTCATTTATATTGTGATTGATACAGGTGCCCACCCACACACATTTTCAATTCTGGCCATTACACCAATATTCGAGTTTACAGGCCCCTCGTTGCCCAGCTATTATACCTTCTTCCCATAAAGATATAATAACCTATGCAATGTGACTTACATATGGTATGCATGGTCTAGTTGATTATAAAATCATGGCATATTAATTAACAATTTATGGGCGATCATAGATATTGCAAACACTTCAATTCTATACTAAATCATACAAATATTTACAACAAGCTCATTTCGATATTCTTATCATCGATTCACTCAAGTAGAACTCACATACACACAATCAAATTTTTATCTTGTCATAATTCTAATGCCATTAATGTTACAAGCACAATCACAAGCATATAATTTAAAAATAGTGAACTCACTTTGCTATGGTGCGAAAATCCACTTAATCGTAATAGTTATCGGGAAGGTCTAGTCTGTCTTCCAAGTCCTCTAATAAAAAGAATTACTCTAATGAGTATTTCTATGAAGTTTGAATGAACTTATAAATTCTATTTTAACAAGTTCGTCAAAATTCGTTTAAGAGAAAATTCCAACTTAAAACGCTCATAACTTGGTCATTTTAACTCGAAATTTCGCATATTATATATCGATTTCTACCTATTCGACGTGACCTATCTATTTCTAGAGTTATTTCAAATAAAAAGGGTCTTTTATTCCATGAACAGTAGGGTATAGAATACTATACGAATTTCCCATTCTATATTTTAACTCTTAATTTCAAACCAAGCATCATACTAAAGCTTTGATAGATACTTAGCTATCATTATATCTTGTAAGACTCTATTATCTACATATATAACTCAATATCATGCATGACTCATGGGTATTGCTAAAGCTATTTTCTCACGTACTTAGATAATGCTTGATAGGATGTATAAGACACTATTTTCCTAACTTTGTTTCTACCAAGTGCATTATGTGTACATGCAAAACCGATAAGTTATTATCATAAATGTCATGAAATGAACTATCTATATGTATATTCTTAATGATATGATATCAAAAATTCTTTTAGAAAACTTTTGCTTTGCAAAACTTTTGAGATTTCAAAACTTAAGAAAACTAGTTTTATTTCTTGCAAAATTAGACTTGTTCTTACCAATACTTTTGCCTAATGATTTATATGTCTATCACCTTGTTTACTCTAATGGAACTCTTTGTTTTGGAGTTAGAAAAATAGGTGTTTACATGGAGGGTTTACCTAGATACAAATTTTACAAGATTTTTAAGGAATGAAAACATTGTTTAATCTATCATTGGAAAACTTTCCTTGTTTTAGGAATATACTTTAATAAATTTCACTTATCCTTGTCAAAACTAGGTCTTTATTACATGCATTCCCTAGGACTTCCATTTTTTTTTTTTATAAAAATCATCATTTTGACATTTAGAAATAGATGTTTAAATAGTGGTCATTTTCACATCCGAATTTTGAAAGTTTTATTTGAGATTGTTTCCTTTGTAAAACTCATTTAATCTTTCAAAAACTATTTCCTAATCAAACCTACTCTTTAAAGCTTCCATTTCTTTAATAAAAATCTTATTTTAGGTTTGAAAAATAGGTGTTTACACTTCAAGCTTCCCTTTTTACGAATTTAAAACTTGTTATTGGGATTGAAACATAACTTTTGTAAATTTTTCCTTGTTTTAGAAATATTCCTTAGTAGATCTAAGCTTTTCTCATCAAGATTACTCATTAATGATATCTATTCCCTAAGCCCTCCAGTTTTAATGTAAAATACACATTTTGAAGTTGAAAATTAGCTTTTCTAATTATGGCTCTTTTTAGATCCGAATTTCAAAAATATATTTTTGTTGAAACTAAAATAGATCTTAAGCTTTCTAACATTTTCCAACTATTATGCTATTACAAGTTATGTGTGTGTATAAAACAAAACCTAAGGCATTTATGAACTCAAACCACTAGATCTAGTTTACTATACTAGCTATAAATGCATGAACACTATGATCATTATGTGGATATGACTAGATGATGAATACATGCGCAAAACATTAATAATAACAACATAGCTTAACAATAGGACAAAGTAATAGCAAAATAATCTTAAATTACAAGATCTACTATATTGTGATGGCAAGGATCTCATGTTCAAATGTTTCCACATCCCTAGCTTAAAGCTCATGGGGATTTTTTGAGTGGAATCACACATGAATGATCTTGCCATTACATGTTTTTAAGATAATGAAGTGTATATCTATTACCTATTTAGTGTTTAGATCAAGAAAACTTAAAGAAAACAAAAGTATGTTTGTGTGTAGAGAGAGAGGAGAGGGAGAGGGTTTTGCAAAATTTTTTTCCTAAAAGTGAAAGTAAGGAAAGAAAGAAATGGAAAGGTGAAGGCATGAAGGGGTTTATATAGAAAAGTGGATCAGGTTTGCTTTAATTAAACAAAGGAAAATAAAACCAAATTGGAAAGAAGGAATAGAGGGAGGGGGGTGCCGATTTTAGATGTAGGGAGAAAGAGAGATGTGTGTTGGGTAAGTTTCAAAATTAAATAAGTAGATTAAGTAATAAAAGTTGTATTGAAAAAGTAAATTGTAAGGAAAATGGTCAAATATTGTAAGAATAGGTTGCATGGATGTAAGAAGTAGAGTATGGGTGGTTGTACTTGTGAATAGTAGATTTGAAATCAAAATGTAGATTGGACAATCAAAGTACCGGTGGTAAAGAAAATACGATAAAAGGTTATAATTGCAATTTTTATAACCCGAAAAATTATATAACTGATATATTTGGAAATCTTATGTAATTACAAGTTTAACGGTACTAATATCATACTTTTAATATCTCGAGCCCCGAGACACGCTTTTTAAAGTCTGTATCCAATCAGGTTCGAAATAGGTTGAAAATTAGCTAATCTGATCTTTTTAAGCACCCTAATATTATTACAAACCAAACTACACTCATCACTCGTATTTTGACTTCTTGGTTTAGGAACGCTGGGTTGCCAGATCTAAACTACTAGGGTTTCTTGGGAATTTGTTGACTTAAGGTTTCCGGTTGACTTTCCGGTTTAGGGTTTGAACTTGATATTATCCTAAAAATTAGGGTTTACATAAATGCCTTAGATTATTGTCTTATGTATATCAAGGATTTTTAGTAGCATAATAATAGTGGGGAGATGTTATAAAGTCTAAGATCTATTTTAGTTTCATTAAAAATGGTTTTTGGAAATTCGGATCTAAAAAGAACCCTATTTAGAAAAGCTATTTTTCAACTTCAAAATGAGTATTTTGCATTAAAAATGGAGGTCTTAAGGAATATGTATCATAAATGAATGGTTTTGATGAGTGAAGTTTAGATCTATTAATGGATATTTTCAAAACAAGAAAAGTTTACAAAAGTTATGTTAGCATTATGTTTCAATCCCAACAACAAACTTAAAATTCGTAATAGGGAAAATTTGATATGTGAGCACCTATTTTTCAATCCTAAAACAAGAATTTTATTAAAGAAATGATAGCCTTAAGGAGTAGGTTTGATTAGGAATTAATTTTAGAAAGATTAAATGAGTTTTACACAAGAAACAATCTCAAATATAAATTTCAAAATTCGGATTTAGAAATGACCTCTATTGAAACACCTATTTCCAAATGCCAAAATGAGGATTTTAATAGAAAAATAGAAGTCCTAGGGAATACATATAATGAAGACCTAATTTTGACAAGTATGAGTGAAAATTATCAAGGTATAATCCAAAAACAAGGAAAGGTTTTAAAATATAGACTAAACAATGTTTTCATTCCTTAAAATTTTGTAAAATTCGTAACTAAGTAAACCCCCTATTTAAACATCTATTTTCCAACTCCAAAATGAAGAATTTTATTAAAATAATGAAAAAGTTAGGCATATAGGTAATTAAGGTTTTATTTTGATAAAAGCAAGAGTGATTTTACAAGGGATAAAACTAGTTTTCTTAAGTCTAGTAATTTCAAAAGTTTTACAAAGCAAAAGTTTTCTAAAAGAATTCTTGATATCAAATATCATTAAGGATATACATATAGGTAGCTCACCTCATGACATTCATGATAATAAATAATAGGTATTGCATGTACATATAATACACTTTGTAGAAACAAAGCTAAGACAATAGTGTCTTACATATCCCATGAAGCATTGCCTAAATACATGAGGAAATAGATTGATCAACACCCATGAATCATGTTTGATATTGAGTTATTTACGTATATAAAAGAGTCTTTCAAGATATAATGATAGCTAAATATCTATCAAAGCTTTGAAATAATTCTTGGATTGAAATTAGAACTTGGTTGTGGATTAAGAATCTCGTATCACATTCTATACTACACTGTTCATGGACCAAATAACCTTGTTTGATGGAAATAACTTTAGAAATAGATAGTTCTAGTTGAATAGGTAGAAATCGATATATAATATGCGAAATCTCGAGTTAAAATGACCAAGTTATGACTATTTTAAGTTGAAATTTCTTCTTAGACAAACTTTGAGGAACTTGTTAGGATAGAATTTATAAGTTCATTCAAACTTCATAGAAATACTCATTGGAGTTATTTCTTTTGATAGGTGACTTGGGAGACGGACTATATCTTCTCGAGGATTATTATAATTAAGTGGATTTTCACGCCATGGCAAAGTAAGTTCACTTTCTTTAAATTACATACTCTTGATTGTACTTGTAATAATAGTGGCATTAGAAGTAGGACAAGATAAAATTGAAATATGCATGTGATTTCTGCTTGATTAAATTGATGATAAGAATATCGAAATGGAAATTGTTACAAATATTTGTATGGTTTAGTATAGAATTGTAGTGTCTGAAATATCTATGGTTGCCTCTATTCGCTTAAATAATATGCCATGATCTTATAACTAAATTGTCCATGCATACCATATGTCGAGTCACATTACATTTGTTATTATCCCTTTGTGGGAAGAAGGCATAATAGCCAGACAACGAGTGGACTTGAAAACTCGAATGTTGGCGTGGAATGGCCTAAAATAAAATAGAAATGGAGTAGGCACTTGAATCAACTAGATAAATAGTAGGTGGGTGGGTGCTTGAATCAATCACTATATAAATAAGAAAAATTGAAATCTATGATTGTATGGGCCTGAAACACCTAACCCCGAATGGAGGGTGTAAATCCATTCAACATAGGACTCCCGGAAAGTCTTATGTATTGTATGCTCACATGTTTGTGCATTTCATATGATTGTTAATATAACTTGCTCGCCCTATTGTTTGATGAAGTATTTAATTTGGAAGTGAAACTCACTGAGCTCGTAAGCTTATAACCCTATAGTTTCCTATTGTAGTACAATTATTTATGGCTATTCTCGAGAGGCCACCTTCCTCAGGTATATGTTTTGGAATTTAAGGGGCTTTTTGAAAAAGTTGGGACCTAGATGTTAGGCTTAGACTTCTAGTTAAATCTCCTTAATCTTATATATATGTATATATATATATAGTTGTTGTAAGAGACTCTTGCGGACCTAAGGACTCAATATTTTGACCGGGTATGCCCCTTAGATCTCTGTAATAGATTAATCTGGTTATAACTATTATGATTTATATTCTTATCGCTATGTGTGTCTTCTTAAGCTATTTCGATTCAGAGTAAGGTCCCCTACATGGTGAACGTAGGCCTTATACCCGGTATCTTAACTCACGAAACGACTAAGGTTGTCATACTTAAGTTTAAATATCGAGTGTGGCAAATTGTCACGTATAGGATACCCTTTAGGATGTGACAGTCACGCTTAGTATAGCATCCTTGTGTCTCCATGGACCAATCCTTAAGCTCTTCCTTGGTTGACACTACGCTCCTAGTAGGGGTCTTAACTTAAAAACTAATAGTGATGGTGTCTATGGGTAGGCCGGTTTGCTTAGCCAAACTAGTGGTGATAAAGAAATGTGTAGCTCCGGTGTCGAACAAAACATAGATGGTTTGACTAGCTACACGTATGTAACCTGCACTCGAATTTTATACTAGTCACGAATCTAGTATACATAAACTATCTATTTGTATGAAGCTTTACACTTTCTGGGTTAAGAGTTGAATGAATGAAACTTTAAGAATTTGCAACATAAAGGTAAAGGAGTTTCTGATTCTAACTTGTCACCAAACTAATGTCGGGGTCACAATCTCCATCTAAGGTTGCTACTTCAACTCCTTCATTGTCTAATTCCTCACACACCTACTGCCCTTTCAGGTTGTAAATCCTCATCCCATGGACAATTACTCTAGAACGATTTGGGTTGCTTCCTCAATTCCTGCATTTTGTCAATAAGTTTCTCCAGTTATACCAAGCAGTCTAGCTGGGGCATTGGCATCCATTGGCAAAGTGCCCAGTTTGCTTGCATACAAAGCAGATGGTGGAAGCCTTCTTCAGGTAATCATTGTTCTTGTGGCTAGGGTCTCCTCAGAAATAACATTTGTGCTAGAGTAGGGGGCATCTCTTTAGGTAATGCTCTTCTTTACACTTCCAGCATGATACCTTAACCTTTAGTGCTTCCCTTTTGCCACTAGCACCTCCTTTCTAGCTGCTGAAAGACTTAAACTTCTTGTTTTGGAAGCTAGGACCATAACTGTCCTGAGCCCTTTTCCTAAATACAAAGGTTCTTTTCTCTGACACTTTACTCTTCCTCTTCTTAGCTCCTTCTATAATGTGAGCTCTTTCGACCAATTCACGAAGGGTCCTTAAATCCAACTCTTCTAACCGCATCCTCAAGCCTTCATCCAGGCCACTCAGAAAGACCTACCTTTTTAACTCTTCACTGTGTTTGAAGGTGTCGGTACGTACTAGAGTAAACGACTGAATTCGGTCTCATATTATTAGACCATTCTTCTTTTTGGGATATATGAAGGAAATCTCCACTATACTACACCCTCAAACTCTCGGGAAAATAATTCTCCTAGAAGTCTTTTCTGAAGGTTGCCTAAGTCATAGGTGGTAGTAACTCTCTACTCTTAGATTCCCACCACACTTTTGCACTGAATCTTAGCATATAAGTGTCATAGTCCAGGCGGAGGTGATGAGGTACTTCGAAAGCAGCAAAGGATCTTTTATTTGCGCTAACCAATCTTTTGCTTCATCAGGTTTTCTAAAACTACCATCAAAGTATCGATTACTTTTGATGAAGTCTGGTAAGGAACTTCGATAAGGTTAGGGTGGTGGTGGTGCCGGCAATGGGGCAGTTTGGGATTCAACTTCAATGATGCTATTGCTTCTGCTGTTGCTTCAGGTGCATTATTAGCTGGTAGCGGCACATTTTGCGTGTGCTGATGAAGTTGTTGACCAATCCTGTTAATTGGTTAATGGCTGCCTAAACATCGCCTTGCTGATTTGGTAGGGTCAATGGTTGGCCTCTTTGTGGGTTTTTTCGGCTAAGCTGGAGGTTATTGGATGCACGATGTTCTCGTCTCCTATCTCTCCTATTTCTTTTGTTAATTAATCTTAGTTTAGACCTCTTAAATCTTTACAAGGAGGGAAAAATTGGAAATACCGGAAAATTACACAAGGAAAATTTTCAAAGGTAATTAAATCTAGAATCATCAAACCAAACATAAGAAACTTTTCATTACTTAATCAAAAGAGGGTGATAACCCTTACATAACCTGAGAAGGTTGAAACCAACCTCAGCAAAAGAGAGTACATAGAAATATTAAATAATAATTAAAAACGTATTCATTAAAACAGAAATTTCATGCATCACAGATAAGGATATGCCTATCCTAATCCTAGGAAAAAGGCCGTTGGACTCATCGGGAGGCGCTTAATTCCTTCTCTATTTCCTTCTTCAACCTTTCTTCTTCATGGTGATGGTGCAGGATTCATGCTTCGGCTAATGGAACCTTTGTGCCTTTTGACAAATTTTTGTAGATATTAGCTTACTATCATTCTCTTTCCATTGTACCTTGATGTAATTTTGGCCTGAGATGGCGATCCATCCTCTTGTGTAGGATTTCCATTTCCTTGGGTGGGGTCATTGGTCACTTCCTGATCTCCTTGATTCTCTCCTTCTGGTGCTACCGTTGTGGTGGGGGTTCGGGACCTACTCCTCAAGAATCCACCTGGTTTATAGACGTTCCTCCAGCACTAATTATTTCTCCTTCCTTCTTCTTCAAAGTTAGAGATCATCACAAGTTTGTTTCTTGCAATCGTCTCCATAGGGACATATTAGCTCAACCTACGAGGGGTACTGGGCTGGGAATTAAGGACTATCCCCCCAAAGAGATGCGGATGGAGTTTCCTCAGGTTTCAGGTCCTCATCTTGATCTTCTTCGGGGTCTCCTTCCGTTTCTCCATTTCCTTCATTCTCATGGGCGTCTCCTATAATAAAGTCCTCATTCAGGATTACATCCAGTTGTATTCCGATTGAGTTTAATGGTTGGGTGCTGCATTCCGACGGTATTGGAATGATACTTTTGTAGGCAGCATACTAGTGGAAACATTCTTCTACATCAGCTTTCAGCCAATCACTATGGTCTACTAGCTCGTCATGTGCATATATGTAGAGGGGTCCTAACTTGTTCCTTGTTCAAAAGTTTGGGAACCTCCGAGTGCCTTCATTCTTTAAGATAAAGGTCATTCCTTGTAGCATAGTTTCCTTATACAGAAAGGCCATCATCCTCTCAACTACATAAATTACTTCCACATCGCTCCACTTTTGCCTACTAAGGGCATCAAATCTCAGCTCTTCAGGCAGATTTCTCCTTAGGGAATATCTCAAACCTTTTTTACATAGCTTAAACATCTCCCTAACAATTTGAGGCCTTCCTACCAGTGCGAATTCCTCGCATAGGACTCTTAATCTAAGGCAATAGTTTACAAAAGTCTCATCTAGGTCTTTAAGGAAATTTTGAGCTTTTTCCTTCACTTCAGGGAGGGTTAACTATCCAATAGAACAAAAATATGATTAGAACTTAAGCTTAGGTTATAGCTTCTTATTATCTATCTTAATGTCTGTTTCTAGTATCTTTTCTCCTAAAACTTGCGCTCTGATACCAATTTAAACTGTCAAGCCCTAAAAGGTATCCTAAAGTGACAGTCCACCGCATATAATATTAAAGCTAATGAATTACGATTTTAGTCACGTAGAAGCTTCAATATCACATGTAAGGCATGCTTCTAAGATAGTATGAGACTCAAAGGGGCATTACATTTAAGCAGATAATAAAAGCATGCAATAACTTATGAAGGTAAACATGTAATAATCATTAAGATAAAAGTTTCTTACAACTTCTTAGGGGCATTCCCCCATACTAAAAGCCTTACTTAAACTAAGCCATCTTAAAAAAATACATGAATATAAAAAAAAAAGTCTACTATAGAGATTTCTCTTAGAAGTCTATACTCAAAACTAAAATATGTAAACTTGTTTCAAAAACTCCTAGTAACTTTGGCTCATACCTGACAAAATGAGCTCCTTGTGCCAACCATGGGTAATCAAACTGTAACAAAAAGTTATAAGGATATAAGCAAAACTGGCTTAGTGAGATAAGTCCCTTTTTCAAAGTATTTCCATAAAACATACAAGTATTTAGACAATCATATGGGAATGCATCAATCATATGAGCAAACAAAATACACACGATTAACTGAAAAGAATGTGTGGCATGGATTTCATGCCCTCCATGTTGGGGGTTGGGTGCTTATCGACCCATACAACTAACAATAATTGCAGACTTACCAGCTCTTACTTGCACATGTAAACTTTCTGGCTCCTAATAGCCCATGTAGACTTTACGGCTCCTACTAGCCACCACTACAACTCTTTGTTTCCATACACGAAGAATAGTAGCAATAAAATAATTGTGACTCGCAATATGTTATGCATGACTTGTTCTTAATATTGGTTTATTCAATTATTGTCGATTTCTAGTTAAAGGTGACCAAAACAATATTCATCATACCTATTGCAAGAAAATATAAATTATTCATCAATTCTTCTTTAGATATACTTAGTTTTTATTCAACAACCACATCATTCAATCATGAATCCAATTCACACAACATTTATTCATTTATCTTTTTCGTTACTCTCTAGTGCTACTACTTACAAGCACAATCAAGGAAATGTAATTAGTAAGGGACTAACTCACTCCATGACGATCGCTCCTAGTCGAAATAATCTTCCGGGAAGGCGACATCGGTTCCTTATTCATCTAAACAAGATGAAATACCCAAAATGAGTCTTTCATAGAATTTCTACTTTAAAGATTTTAAGTCTATCTCTAAATTGTGGTAAAATCGGATTGAAGAAAGTTCCAACTTAAAATGGTCATAACTTGCTCATTTTAACTTGAAATTTTGCATATTATATATCGTTTTCCACCTAATCAAAAAAATATATCCATTTTTAAGATTAATTTTACTATTAAAGGTCATTTGGGTCTTGGTTTAGAAGGGTATAGATCTAACACAAAAATTCCTTTCTTGAAAAACAACATTTTCTAATCCTTCCTTTACTAAGGCTTGTTTAAGTTAAACTCAAATATGTATATATTGAAAAGAATTCCTTATGTATATAAATAGACTCATAATTTATGCATGATGCTATAGGTGTTGTCTTATTTAAATAATTTCCTTAAAACAATCTTTTCTAGTATTTTGGAAAATTTTGTTTGTTAAACTTTACTTTATGTGGTTGAAGTAACTTATAAATTTTTGGTTGATTAAAATCTAATATTCTATATTTTGATCCTTTAGTTTATCAAAAGTAAGTTGAAAATAAAGTCTAGTCTTTTAACGTTATCTACCAATTTTATTTCTAGGAATTGAAAAATAGAATTTCCAAAAGTTTTCTTTAGTAGTACTTGATGAGCTTATTCTTTGAAAATTTATTTTCATTTTCCTTGTAAGTTGATTTTCTTAAAAAGTTATTTAGCACTTGGTTTAGAAAGTTAGTAAAAATAGTATATATCAAGATTTCTTTTGTTATTTGAAAAGGAGGTATCTTTAGACTTTGAAGAAACTTCTTTTATTAATAGTTTGAAATTCCATGGTGAGTTTATATAAACCTTTAAAAGGAATTTATTTGAAAACATTTTTCTAAGTCTTTGGGAAAAACCTTTATTTCATGATAAAATTTTATTCTTTTATCAAAAGGATTCTTTTTTTATTTTTTTTATTTGGACAACAACTTATTAGCCATGCATGAATATGATCATGTAGTTTATAACAGATAAAAATGTCACAAGATAA
This sequence comes from Combretum micranthum, assembly GCA_024138025.1. Taxonomy (NCBI): domain Eukaryota; kingdom Viridiplantae; phylum Streptophyta; class Magnoliopsida; order Myrtales; family Combretaceae; genus Combretum; species Combretum micranthum. Next base: position 16,388 of record JAMXBD010004562.1, on the reverse strand, counting down.
GATCATAAAAAATATAAGAAATAAATAAGCATATTAATAATAATTTTCAAGTATTAGGAGCCATAGCTTCTTCAAGACTTCCCGGGACTAAAATTAAACTAGTCTCAAAAGAAAAAAAATTGTTTTGACTTAATGAGGATAAGTCTAAGCCCAGAAAGACTAGTCTCAAAACAACTTGAAAGTAAATAAATTACAAGATAAGTAAATAAATTGCAAAAAAAGTAAGTAAATTGCAATAACAAATGAGCTTATACACTCTAAAAGATATGCATAACTACATAGATATATTTAGTTAGATATATATATATATATATATATGAACAACATAAAGGAAAATAGATTTATGAACAAGAACAAAGTATGAACATATTGTCGCTTTCTTAATCTCCATGGGTTTAAAAAACACACACTATGCTTATACTAAGCAAATGAACATAAGGAAAGCTTAAAAGAGTATTACCTATAAAAGTAGAAAAACTAGAGAAACCTTAAGAGAACTTTTGGAGAGATTTTGGGAGAGTAATGGTAGTGTATGAAAGGTATGAAGGAAATGGAAGGAAAATGTGGTATTTATAGAAAAAAAAAGAGAGGGTAATTTGTGTTAATTAAATAAATTAAAATTAAAATAAATTAAGAGGAAATGAGAGAGGGGCCGACGCAATTTGTGAGAAGAAGAGAGTAGGATTTTATTTTATTTTATTTTTGTATTTTTATTAATGAAAAGTGAGATGTGAAGTTGTATTGGAAATAAAAATCGTAAGAAAATAGATGTATAGGTTGTAAGAGTAGGTTGTAAGGAAAAGTAGAGATAGATGAATAGTATAGAATAGTAATGAATAGTGTAATATAAAGTAGATATGACTAATAAAGTACCGGTAGTAAGAAAATATGCTTATAAATATGATTATTTTCAGCTACCGAAAAATTATAAAACTGATATTTTTACGAGTCTAACGGTATATTCGAAATATTTTTACCATTCCAAACCCCAGGACATGCTTTTCAAAAACTATATCTGATCGGGTTCAAAACGGATTGCGGTTTGACTAATATGATATTTTTAAGTTCTCTTATGCTATTACGAACTATTCTGCATACTAATCTCTTACTTACTCACTTAGGGTTACGAACACGATTTGCTAGACTTAAATGGTTGCGTGACTAGGGTTTTGTTGACTTTAGGGTTTTCGGTTGACCTTTTAATTAGGGTTTCAGTTCAACCGATCGTAAAACTGTAGGGGATTTACATTTGCACTCAGCCTCCATCAGAATCTTTTAAGTGCAAATCATAGGGCTAATTCCCTTGATAGCTGCAATAGTCCATCCAATTGCTTCTTTATGCTCCTTTATAACTTCAAGCAACTACTGCTCTTATTCACCTGTCAAATAAGATGGAACAATTATAGGCAAAATATCTCCAATTCCAAGAAAAGCATATTTCAAATGTGTAGGAAGGGATTTAAGCTCAAGAGTTGGCGGTTGTATCAATGATGGTATTATCTTGCTCTCACTAGTACCCAACTCCTCATAGTATCTTGTTTGAGGCAATTGCTCAACTTCTTCCTCTTGCTCATCATCACTCCAGTCATCTAGATCTCTTAGAACAGTTTCCATGGTGCCTACACCTGCCTTTTTTTCAACAGATCCAGAGATAAACTCATCAATAATATCAATAGTATAGCAAGAACCTTTATCAAATTTTTTCATTGCATCATAAACAGTAAAAGTTACATGATCATTCTCTACCCTTGAAGTGAGCTTACTTATTCCACATCAATTAGTCATTTATCTGTTGCAAGGAATGGTCTACCAAGAATCATTGGGACTTCTTGATCCTCATCCATTTCCAAGACAATGAATTCTATTGGAAATATAAACTTGTTAACCTTTACTAGGACGTTTTCAACAATACCACATGGGTATTTGATACATCTATCTGCAAGCTGCAAGGTAACATGAGTTTCCTTGCCTTCTTCAAGTCCTAATTTCCTGAAAATGGATAGGGGCATAAGATTAATACTTGCACCAGAATCTATAATAACTTTATCAAAGTAAAAGTCTCCTATAGTGCAAGGGACAGTAAAAATCCCTTGACCTCTTTGTTTTGTTGGCAGGCTGGGTATGTTCTTTTGTAGAATCATGGAACATTCTCATATGAGTACTACTGGTTCGCTCCCATCAATCTTCCTCCTCTTAATAAGCAATTCCTTAATAAACTTTGCATAGGAAGGCATTTGTTGAATCACTTATATGAACGGTGTCACGCCCTAAAGCATACCCTAAACACACGACAGTCCACCATACTCGATATTTAAACTCAAGTATGATAACCTTTGTCATCCCATGAGTTTAAATACGGGTGTAAGGCTTACTTTCACCATGTAAGGAACCTTACTTTGAATCGAAATAGCTTAAGAAGGCATACATAAGCAATAAGAATATAAATCATAGCAGTTATACTCAAATTTGGTCTATTATAAAGATCTAAGGACATACCCTCGTCAAATAAATAAGAGTCTTTAAAGTCCACAAAATGTCTCTTTACAACACATATATAACTAAGGAGATTCAATTAGAAGTCTATGCCTAACATCTAGGTCTCGACTTCTCTAAAAAGTTTCTTAATTTCCAAAAAGCTGTACCTGAGAAAAGTGGCCTCTTAGGGATAGCTATAAATAATCGTCCTACAACAGGAAACTGTGAGAGTATAAGCTTGCAGGCTTAGTGAGTTTCATTTCCAAAATTAAATACCCAATTAAATAATAAGGCAAGCGAGTTATATTGAACAATCATATGAAATGCACAAGCACGTGAGCATACAATACATAAGACTTTTTGAGAGTCCTATGTTAAATGAATTTACACCCTCCATTCGGGGTTAGGTGTTTCAAGCCCATACGATCGTAGATTTTAATTTTTCTCTTATTTATTAAGTGGTTGTTTCATGTGCCCACCCACTTGTTAATTATGTAGTTGATTCAAGTGCCTACTCCACTTCCATTTTAATTTAGGTGACTTTGTGTCGATAACTGAGTTTTCAAGCCCATCCATTGCCTATTTATTATGCCTTTTTCCTATAAAGGTATAACAACGAATGTAATGTAACTCAACATCTATTATGCATGGACAATTTAGTTACATGGTAATGGCATATTATTTAAGTGAATTATAGGCGATCATAGAGATTTCAGACACTTCAATTCTATACTAAATCATACAAATATTTGTAACAATTCCCATTTCGATATTCTTATCATCAATTCAACCAAGTAGAATTTACATGCACATTCCAATTTTTTCTAGTCCTAATTTTGATGCCACTATCATTACAAGCAAAATCATAAGCAAGTAATTTTAAAAAAGTGAACTCACATTGCCATGGCGTGAAATTTATCTTAATCATAATAATCCTCGGGAAGGTCTAGTCCTTCTCCCAAGTCTTCTCTAAAAAGAAATACCTCCAATGAGTATTTCTATGAAGTTTAAATGAAACTTATTAATTCTACTCAAACAAGTTCGTTAAAAAGTTTATCAAAGAGGAAATTCCAACTTAAAATGGTCATAACTTAATCATTTTAACTCGGAATTTCACATATTATATACCGATTTTACCTGTTCGATGAGAACTATATATTTCTAAAGATATTTTCATCAAACAAGGTCATTTGGTTCATGAACAGGAGGGTACAGAATGTTATATGAGACTCCCAACCCACAAATCAATTCTAATTCAATCCAAGCATCATTCGAAAGATTTGACAGATACTTAGTTATCATTATATCTTGAAAGACTCTTTTATATACATATATAACTCAATATCATGTATGATTCATGGGTTTTTGATCAATATATTTCCTTATGTACTTAGACAATGTTTTATGGGGTTTGAAAGACGCTATTGTAAGCCCCTACTTTTTTTGTAAACCAAGCTTGACTTCGAGAACGAAACCTAAACCAGAATAGCTAGGGTTAGAAAAAAACCTAAAAACTTTAAGTCTGGCTTCACCAAGAATAAAACCATAGAACTTTTGAGAGCAAGTTTATCTAGATTATGGTTCTAAAGAATATATTGAAACATAAATAGATCAATTTTCGAGAAATTATTTGTTTTGAACCCGACCAGGATCCGTTCTGAAAACCAGGCCTAGGAATCGAAATTAAAAAATATTCCGAAATACTCTTTAAAAGCGGAATTTAATAAGGAATCAAAAAATATTTATTATACTTTTTCGGTTTATAAAATTACAATTATAGCTTTTATCGTATTTTCTTTACTAATCGGTAATTTAACTGTCTAATCTACTATTCATTACCATTCATAAGTACAAGCCCATACCCTACTCATACTCACAAGCCATACCCCTACTCTTACATCCTTATAATCTAACCTTACCTCATTACATCATATTCCTTACATTTACTTTTCCAACACATTTTATTATACAAATTAAATTTGAAAAATTACACAACACTCATTTTCTCTCCCTCTCCCTCTTGGCCGGCGCTACCTCTCCCTATTTTTTCTCTCATTTGTTTTATTTTTCTTCCTTGATTTTATACACACAAAACCTTAATACCTCTCTTTATATATACCTTTTATGCCCTTATTCTCTTTCTTCTTTCATTTCACTTTTGGAAATTTTTACAACTCTCTCTCTCTCTTTTACTCCTTTGCCGTGAGCCCTCCACACACACACACTCATACACATTTTTTTCTTCAAGTCCTCTTGTCTTACAAGCTCCATAGGCATAGATCTATACACTATCACCACAAAAACATGTAATGGCAAGATCATTCATGTGTGGATTCATAAAAAATCCCTATGAGCTTCATGTTAGGGATGTGAAATCACTAAAACATGATGATCAAGCCATCACAAGTTGTGGATCTTATGTTTTAAGCTCATATTTTTGTTATGATCATAATATATGTTCATATAGTGCTGATTTTATGTAGGAATCTTGCTACTACATTGTTATCATAATAGTATACTTCATTTCATGCGTCTAACATGATCATCACACTAAAATCTAGCGTCTACACATCCATCTTTTACATGTTGTTTGAGATCTCATGCATTTATTTTGTTTAGAAGGAATAAATGGCCATAAAGATATTTATCTTATGTAAATGAATGTTTTGTTTATTTCTAAAGTTAGGATATTTATGAAGATGAGCAAAAAAGCTCAAGAACAAATTTTGTTTCATCAAAATAAACTTTTGTAAATTCGGATGGAAAAGAGTTATATTTTGAAAACCTATTTTTAAACTCCAAAACATGAGTTTTATGTGAAAAATGAAGGGCTTATGGAATAGGTATCAATAGGAAATGATTTTTATAAGTTAATGGTAGATCTACTAAGAGAAATTTGTCAAACAAGAAATATTTACAAGATAGAAAATTTAGATCTTATGTTAGTTACATGAAATTCGTAACTAGGAAAAGAAGGTATGTAAACACCTATTTTTCAAACCCAAAATGGAAGTTTATTAAGGAAATGAAGCCCTTAGGGGATAGAAATAATGGAGCCTTAATTTTTAAAGTATCAAATGAGTTTTTCTTAAAGAAATCACCTCAAAATCATTTTTACAAAATTCGGATCTAGAAATAACTCATATTTAAACACTTGGTTACAAAGTGTAAAATGAGGATTTTTGTTGAAAAATGAAGATCTTAGGGAATAGATATAGTAAAGACTTAATTTTAGTAAGAATAAATAAATTTTATTAAGGAAAATCTCTAAAACAAATGTGATTTGTCAAGAATACAAAACTAGTCTTGCTAAGTTAGGTAATCATGACATCTTGCAAGTAGAAGCTTTCTAAAATATATTCTTCAATAGAATATCATCAAGAACATGCATATAGGAATCTCATGATATACCATTCATGATAGTAACTTGTTAATATTGCATGCATATTTGGCATGGATAGTAGAAACATCATAACTCTTTCGCAAAAACAATTTTGAAAATTGATATTTGGCTATTGATTAGAACTAATCGAAACTTTTCGAGAATTAAAAGTTTTCAAAATTGAGATATTATATTAGAATTAGATAGATCTTTCGAAGTAGATACGAATCGGTATATAATCTATGAAATTCCGAGTTAAAATGACCAAGTTATGACTGTTTTAAGTTGGAATTTCCATTTATGACGAGAATTACAAACTTAATAGTTTTTATGAAATAACATGGATTAGACATGAGTTGAAATACTCATTTGGGTATTTCTTTCATTTAGGTGACTTGGATCTCGATGATTCATTACCACTGGACTATTATTACTAAGAGACCAGCGACCTATGGCCGAGTAAGTATTACTTCTTAATTTCATTTCTTGTTTGTGTTTGTAGTGATTAATTGAACTAGAATATGAGGCAAAAGATAAAAATGGATTTGCATGATGGGAGTTTTGGGGGATTATGTATGCTTGTTAATGAGTTGAGAAATTGTATTAAGATTATCGGAACCAGGTGATTAACTTATGTTTGTTTAAAGTATTATAGGATTGATTGCCTGCGAGATTGGTTGATCACCTAAAAATTGGTATTAATAATTATTCAGATTGATAAATTAACATGGCCATAACCACTTCACATTGGGGATGGAGCATTAGCATATGTTGGTTACCCGTGATCCTTAAACGGCTAAAATTTGGTTGATCGTGATCCATAAACGACATAAGTTGATTACCCGTGATCCATAAATGGCACATTAATTCAATGGTAGTTCCACAGTATTCGTTAATCTACTAACTCCGAATGGAGAGCGTAAATCCATTCACATATGATTTCCAGCTGATCATATGTCTTGTTTGTTCATGTTGTTGTGCATTCCATGTAGGTGAATAAATAACTTAATTGAATGATTTGTTATAAATGTCTTTATGGAAATATCCACTCACTAAGCTAGTGTAGCTTACGTCCCCACAGCTTTTTCTTATTACAGTTTTCATATATATGGCTAAGGCCGAGGCATCTTACCGAGCAGGTACAAGAATTAGGACTTTCCATTAGAAGTTTGTGTTCAATTTCATATAGACTTCCATAGGAAACCCTAATACTTACCGAATGACTGTAAAAGACCACTTTTAAACTTAATATTCTTTTGTGGGGGAATGCTCATAGAACTTTTGTAATTGATTATGTGGACTCATGGTTTATATTATGATGCTTATAGTATGTCAAATTAAACTATTTATCTCCATTGGTTCATGTATTCTATTGTCGTAAAGGTACATCTTGCATCTGTACGAGACTTTGGAATGATTGTGGTAGTAATTCCTAAGTTTTATATAGCATGCGACGGACTATTACGTTTAGCATATCCTATGGGGCGTGACAACTATTTTCTTAAACTTTGTTTCTACTAAGTATTTTATATGTATATGCAATATTTACAAGTTATTATCATCAATGACATGATATGAGCTATATATATATATATATATATATCCTTAATGATATTTGATTACAAGAATTTTTAGAAAACTTTTACTTTGCAAAACCTTTTAAAATACTTGACTTAGAGAAACTAGTTTTATTTCTTGCAATATCGTACTTGTTTTTATTAAAATATAACCTTAATGAACTATATGCCTAATACCTTCATTATTTCAATAAAATTATTCATTTGGGAGTTGGAAAATAGATGTTTAATTAGGGGTTTTACCTAGTTATAAATTTTTACAAAATGTTTAAGGAATGAAAACATTGTTTGATCTATATTTTGAAACCTTTCCTTATTTTAGGAATATACTTTGTAAAAAATCCATTTGTTCTTGTTAAAATTAAGTCTTTATTACATCTATTCCCTAAGACTTTTATTTTTCTATTAAAATCCTCATTTTGGTAATTGGAAATAGGTGTTTAAGTGGAGGTCATTTCTAGATCCAAATTTTGCTAAATCATTTTAAGGTTATTCCTTGGGTAAGACTCATTTATTCTTTCTAAAATTAAGTCCTAACCAAAACTATTTCCTAAGGCTTTCATTTCTTTAATAAAACTTTTGTTTTGGGGTTAGAAAATAGGTGTTTACATATTAACCTTTCCTTATTACAAATTTTTAGTTTCAATTAGCGTTGGGACATAGTTCTAACATAACTTTTTGTAAACTTTTCTTATTTTGAAAATATTTCTTGGTAAAATTAGATTTAACTCATCAAAATCATATCTTTAAGATACTTAGTTTATAAACCCTTCATTCTTTGTATAAAATACTCATTTTGGAGTTGGGAAATAGGCTTTTAAAATAGGGTTATTTTTAATCCAAATTTCGAAAAATCATTTTCATTGAAACAAAATAGATCTTGGACTTTTTAACATATTCTCACTATTATCATGCTCCTACAAGTCTTTTATGTACATAAAACAAAAATCTATGGCATTTATGTACTCAAAACAACTAGATCTAGTATATCATGTAAGTCATGAATGCAAATGCAGCATCAACATTATGTAGATGAGGTTAATAAATGAATACATGCACAAAATATCAATAAGAAAAATGTAAGCCCCTAGATTTTTCGATAATATTAGCAAACCCTAAGAACCGGAAGTTAAAACGAAACCCTAAATTAACCTAGTTATGAGTAGTCTAGTGAATCTAGATCCGGCATCCCGTGTTCTTAAACCCTAGAAAACGAAATTGAAATAATTGTGGAATATGGTTCGTAATAATATAGGAAAGCCTAAAAATATCAGATTCGAATTTTTCTAGTGTCCTTCGGATCCGATCGGGATCAGTTTTCGAAAACCGTGCCCCGGAGCACCGGATAGCAAAAATATTCCGACAACACCAATAGATTCGTAAAAATATAAGGTTTTCAAAAATATCAGTTTTAGAATTTTTCGGTAACTAAAAATAACAGATATAGGCCTTTTACGCGTATTTTCTTTACTACCGGTATTTTAATTGTCTAGTCTACTATTCATAGTACTTTTCTACTATTCATTACTATTCACCTATCTCTACTTTTTCTTACACTCTACCATACCTATACCTTACAATTTACCTTCCCCATACAACTTTAATCACATCACACCTTATACATTACTTCTTTTAATACAAAACAAACAAAAATAATTATTCTCCCCTCTATACACTCAAAACCGGCGCCCCCCATGCCCCTCTTCCATCCAATTATTTTCAATTTCAATTTAATTTAATCACACAAATTTCCACTCCAAAAATCTATAAATACCCCCTTCCTCTTCCATTCTTTCACACAACAAAAATTCATACTAAAACTCTCTCAAAATCACTCCACAAAATTCCTCTCCCAACATCTCTCTCAAGTTCTTCTTTTCTTAGAAAATCCATTCCCACATAATACTACAACCCATTCTTTTCTTCTTCAACCAACACATAAACTTTAGGTAAAAGTTTCTCTTTTCTCATCATGTTCATATAACTTAACATGAGTTTAGTGTATGTTTCTTAGACTCATTGAGTTAAAGAAGCAACAATTTATTCATGTTTTGTTTTTGTTCATGTTCTTATTTTCTTTATGTTACTATTATGTTGATATTGTTATTATTTGTATTATCTATATATATATATATATATGTTTATTTAGAGCATATAAGCTCACTTGTTATTTATTTATTTTCAAGTCTTGCAATTTATTTATTTACTTGTTTTATGCAATATTAAGACTAGTCTTTCTAGTCTTAGACTTGTCCATATCAAGTCAAAACAATTTTATTTCTTTGCTTTTCTTTTTTTTGAGGACTAGTCATTCTTAGTCCCGGGATCCTTGATGAAGCTAAGGTTCCCAATACTTGACTTTACTTTTATGCTCTTATTTATTTTAATTATGTTGTTTTTATATTTTTCATGGTTACATATTCTCATTCATGCATGAATATGTTGTTATTGTCTCAATCATAATAGAAATGAGCTTTCTTAAAATAAGAATAAGAACTCTTTTTAAAATAAATTTTGTCACATAAGAAGTTATTTTCCTTAAAGGTTTGAAATTTATTTAAGCAAATATTCTTCTAAAGTTAGATAAGCTAGCTCAAGTTTTAGTAATAATATGTGGTTTTCACCAAGAAATACATAAAGTAAAGTTATTATAAAATCTCTTTTCAAAGAAATAAGAAAGTTTCTTTAGACCTAAACAAAGGATTTCTTAAATTCAATTGTCAAAGTTTTCCAACACTAAAGTCTAAGATAAGTTTTTCCAAAATTTACTTATATGATGATTTCTTTTAAAAGTGGATATAACTATGAAATAGTTAGAAAAACTATATGTTTCCAAACCACTAGAAATAAATTTATGAAAATCTTGAAAGATTAAAATTACTTTTGAAGATTAATAACTAAGAAATGGAGTTAAAAGGAAGAAATACTCCTTTATAATAATTTAGGAAATTTTCAAAGTAAAACTAACTCTTTTCAAGTCTTAAGCTTATCTCACTTTCAAGACATGTGCTTACAAAACCATTGTTGAGACAACACCAAATTCATGCATATAGTTTGAGTTTATACATATATATACATAAATTCAAGGGATTTTTCAACCATACAATATATCTATATTTTTGTACAAAAGCCCTTGAGTGAAGTAAAGTTTGAAAACTCTAGTTTTGAAGTTTGAAAATTCGTATCAAATCTGTACGCTTCTATTCCGAGACCTAAATGACTTCTTTTGATGAAAATAACCTTAGAAATAGATAGATCTTTTCGAGTAGGTAGAAATCGGTATATAATATGCGAAATTCCGAGTTAAAATGAGCAAGTTATGGCCATTTTAAATTGGGATTTCCATTCCATACGATTTTATGAATTCTTTAAGATAGAAGTATAGAACTTGAATAGATCTTGGATGAAATACTCATGTTGGGTATTTCTTTTGTTTAGGTGTCGAGGATCACGATCTTGTCTTCCCCGAGGATTACTTCGACTCCTAGAGCGCTATGGACGAGTGAGTTTCCTTTACGCTTATGTATTCGCGCATGTGCTTGTAGAATAGAGCACTAGATGTTAGGAAAAGATAAAATTGATATGCATGTGGGATATTATGGGAATTATGTATGTGATTCGTTGTGTGCGATCAATGAACGATAAGTATATCGGAACCCGATTTGTGATTGATATAAATGTCTCCATGTATGTATTGTTATGTGTGCAAATATTGTTTGATCGCTTTAAATGATTTAATGCCATATTGAAATCCCCATATAATAAATTGCTCATGCATATCACTTAGAATATCATTTCGAAGTTTTGCTACTACTCCTCAGCGTGGGACCGGAAAGGTAAGCTGCCTAGCTACATCTTGAGGTTAGGACGTACGGGGAATACGGCCTCAAGGTGTAGCCGAGCCGGATCGATCGCTTTGGGCATGGAAGGCCCGGGGACTAGTAGTACGGTTCGTTGGAACCCCAAGACGCGCGCAAACTTGAGGAGGTTGTTCGGGACCCAGTTCAAAGCATTCCCTAACCACCGATGGAGGGGTAAATCCATCAAACATACGAAACCGGATAGTCGTATGTAATGTTTGATCATATGTTGTTGCATTCATATGCTTGATTAATAAACTTGTTTGATTGTTGTTATGAGTACTATTGCGTAAGGAATATCTCACTAAGCTAGTCATGCTTATACTCCTATAGACTTTTGATATTGCAGGATTATCTTTTGCACCCGAGACCACCTTGATTTCCGGGTAGAATCCTTATTTTTGAGAAGCTTTTGGAGGCAATCTATTTTGAAGTTATAGAGTAGATTTCTTCTAAAATCTTCTAGCTTTAGTTATGTTATATTTAGAACCATGTTATTATGAATTATCGGGGGAATGCCCCTTAGAAGCTGTAAGACTTTTATTTCAATGAAATATATTGAGTATTATTTTGCATGTTTCGCTGCCAATGTCTTAAAATGCATTACTCCACCGGTCTCCCTTTGTTGTGAATGTATGCCTTGTACCGATATGGAAGCTTTCGAGTGACTGAGGTAGTCATTCTTAAGTTTTAATATTGTGTACGGCGGGCTGTCACGTTTAGGGTACCCGCTGGGGCGTGACAAAAAACATAAAGCAATAATATAGCAAAAATAATAGTAAAACAACTTAAATAACAAGATCCACAACATTGTGATGGCAATAATATCATGCTTAAGTGTTTCCACATCCCTAGCATAAAGCTCATGAGGATTTTAGTAGAACCACACATGAATAGTCTTGCCATTACATGTTTTATTGTGGTGAGATCAAGATCTATTACCTATTTAGTGTGTGAAGCTAGAAAACTTGAAGAAAAAAAATCTGTGTGTGTGAGGGGAGGGGAAGCTCACGGCATTAGAGAGGAAGAGAGGGAGAGAAAAACTTTTTCAAAAGTTGATTTTTCTAAAGAAAGAGAGAAAATGAAAAAGTGAAAGCATAAAGGTATTATAAGAAAAGAAATTAAGGTTTTGTGTGATTAAATAAAGAAGAAAAATCAACAAAATGAGAGAGAACAAGGGGGGAGGGGCGCCGGTTTTGCAAGGGAGGAGAGAGAGAGATGTGTCATGTCATGCCCCAAAGGGTACCTTAAATGCGACGGCCCACCACACTCGATATTTAACTTAAGTATGACAACCTTAGTCATCCCATAAGTTTATATATCGGGTGTAAGGTGTACTTGCACAACTTTTAGGATCACACTTTGAATCGAATAGTCTAAAGAAGGCATACATTAGCATTAAGAATAGAAATCATAACGAGATAAATAAGTTAAGTCTTTACAAAAGTCAAGGGAGCATACCCCCGCCAAAATAATAATGGAAGTCTGTCCATTCTAAATTCACATTTACAAATACTAGGGTTTATATTGAGGAGATTTTCCTAGAAGTCCACGCCTCTAGCTAGATCCCGACTTCTTTAAAAGCTCCTTCATCCAAAAGATAACCCTGTGAAAAGTGTTCTCTCGGAACAACCAAAAATAGGAACACCACAACAAAACTATCGGGGTGTAAGCTACAGGCTTAGTGAGATTCAATTTCCAAATATTCAATACTTGACAATAGCATATATCAGACAAGTCATTAGCAATCATATGAATACACAAGCATATGAGCATACACTACATAAGACCATCCGGAAATCTTATATTGAATGGATTTACGCCCTCCATTCGGGGTTAGGTATTTCAGGCCCATACGACCATCATTTGAATATTTTCACTTCTTATTATGGTTGATACAGGTGCTCATCCACCACATATTAATATTTTTACTATGGTTGATACAGGTGCCCACCTACACACATTTTAAGTCTGGCCCATCCGCCAACAACCGAGATTACCGGCCCCTCGTTGCCCGAATTACTATGCCTTCTTCCACAAAGGTATAGTAACTCATGCCATGTGACTCACTACGTGATATGCATGTACAGTTTATTATATAATCGTGGCATATTAATTAGGCAATTAAGCGTGATCATAAAGAATTTCAACATCCAAGTCTAATACTAGCTCATACAATGATTTATCAACAAGTCTTGTCTCGATATACTTATCGTTCATTCAACCAAGATTATGTCACAATCATCGTAATTTTATCTTTTCCTAATTCTAATGGCACTACGATTACAAACACATACATGAGCACAAGTATTTAAGAAATGAACTCACTCAACCATGGAGGGAAATCCATTAGTCGTAGTAGTCCTCGGGGAGTGGAAATCCGTCCTCCAAACCACCCAAGTACAAGGAATACCAAAAATGAGTATTTCTTATAAGGTCCTAATAACTTAACAATTCTAACTACTAAGTTGTCAAATTCCGCATAAGATAAAGTCCTAACTTTAAATGATCATATCTAACTCATTTTAACTCGGAATTGAGCATATAATATATCGATTTCCATTTACTTTGAAAGATCTATCTATTACTAATATTATTTTCAAGTTTCGAAAATATTTAGGTCACGAAACAGAGGCGTCAGTTCTGGTCATTCGAAAACGTCAAGTCCGAAAAATAGTTTTGTGGATGCTTGTGATGTTTCTAGCCTATAGCTTAACTACACATGCAATATCGATGATTTCCTATCATGAATGATATGATATAAACTTGATGCATGCATGCTTTTGAAATTATTTACAAAAAGAAAAATTAAGAAACTTCTTACATGTGTAATTCCATGATTATACACTTTCAAGAAAACTAGTTTCCTAACTTGACTATCTCATTTGTTTTGAAGTTATTTCTTAAGAAAATCAATTTATCCTTATCTAAATTGAGTCTTTATTATACCTATTACCCAAGCCTTCATTTCTACATAAAAACTTGCATTCTACACTTTGCAAATATGTTTTCAAATAGGATTTGTCCAAAAATCCGAATTTTTGAAATTAAATTTTTGAGTGATTCTTTGGGAAAACTTGTTTAATGCATTAAAACTTAGACTTTAAGATACCTATTACCTAAGGAATCCATTTAATACATAAAAATTCTATTTTGGACTTGGATGATAGGTGTTCTTGACCTATACTCAAAATTACGAATTTCATATGTTGAGTACTAACTCAAAATTTTCCATCTAGATTTCACTTCTTGTTTGATACATTAATCTCATCAAAACTCATTTCAACTTATAAAAATTACTACCTAATGATACATATTACCTATATCCTTCATTTTCCACATAAAACATGAGTTTTAAAGTTGATAAAAGGGTTTTCAAAATAGGCCTTTGAAACCATACGAATTTGTCTTTGAATATTTCAAACAAAAACCTTTTCTTTACAAGTTCCTTGCTTTATTCACCTAAAGATCTACCCATACCACATCTATATATCTAGAACAAAGCCTTCATGAGTATGAATGCATGAAAATATAAATCATCCACGAGATCATGAATGTCAAGCATGGTATAAGCATCTAAAAGCTAGATCTACTACTTATGATGTATGAAATGAAGTTTTTAAAGCATGAACATGAAATTTTTATGCTAGATCTCTACTTACTCCACTCCTACATGCATGAACATGAAATATCTCAACAAAAACTTGATCAAACACAGATCTACTCTTGTGATGGCTTAATATTCATGTAGTAGCATTTTCTTTGTCCCTAGCAAGAGCTCATGGGGACTTTGAGTGAAAATACTCATGAATAATCTTACCATTACAAGATTAAATGTAGTAAGGCTTAGGAATCATCACCTAAGGCTTGAAATAGATGAGAAATGGAGAGAAAATGAAGCTTGTTGTGTGTGTGTGTTGGAGTGTGTCACGGCAAGAGGGAGGAAGAGGAGAGATTTGAGAGCTTCTTGAAACAAATGAAAATGAAAAGTGAAGAGAGAGAAAAGAAAAAGATTATATATAGTAAGTGAATTAGGGTTTGTGTAAATAATAAAAGAGATAAAATAAAACAAATGGGAGGAAAAATATGGGGATTTGCGCCAGCCATTGAGTGAAAGAGGGAGTTTGATTTTATTTGAATTTGAAATTGTGTAACAAATTGTATTAAATGTAATAATTTGTTAAGAGACAAAATTTCTTGGAAAAGAAAATATAATTAAGTGTTTGTAAGGATGTAAGAATAGGGTATGGGTGTGTATGTAGTAGGTTGTACTTGTGAATAGTAATAAATAGTAAATAAGACATCTACTTTACCGGTAGTAACGAAAATACAGGAAAAAAGGCTATAACTGTAATTTTTATAACCCGAAAAATTATAAAATATATATTTCCGAAATCCTTATAAAATTCCGATCCTAACGAGTATTCCGGAATATTTTTCTGAGTTTCTAGTTTCGACGCTCGCTTTTCCGTAATGAAGCTCGGGAAAGTCCAGAATAGAAAATTTTTCGAAATCAAAATTTTGTTTGGTTTGAAATATACTATAAAACAATAATCCACATTAATTTATCTTATAGATGCTCTTTTATATAGAAATCGAAGAAAAGCCGGAATTAGGGTTCCTAGGTTGCTTGTACTAATCCCATTTAGGGTTTTGATTTCCGATTTACGGAGTTTACTTGGTTACTAAGAAAACCGGGGTTTACATATCATATTTGTTTTGTGTAATAAAATTAAAATTTAAAAGTAATTTAAGTAATAAAATGTATTGGAAAAGTAAATTTGTAAGGAAAATGATGTAAGTTGTAAGAATAGATTGTAAGGATATAAGAATAGGTATGGGTAGTTGTATTGTGAATAGTGTAATTAGAAAATCAAAAAATAGATTAGATAATTAAATTACCGTCAGTGAAGAAAATATGAGTAAAATCGCAATATCAGATATTTTTAGTGGCCGAAAAATTATATGACTGATATATTTGGAAATTTTGTGAAATTATGAGTCTAACGGTACTAATGACATATTCTTGGTATCTCGAGCCTTAGGGCAGCTTTTCAAAGTCTATATTGATCGGTTCTAAATAGCCCAAAAATT